>JAZKJV010007386.1:0-306053 GCA_037367405.1 Ottelia alismoides | reverse complement strand
TTAATTCAATATTGTTGTAAAAAAATAAAAAAATAATAATTCTAAATTGACATACACAAACGCACAAGAAATAACGAGAGAGAAATAGGAATAAAAATGGGAAAATTAGAAATTTGAACATATGTACCATATATATAGTTTGGCATAGGTAACTAGAGTGAAAGATATTTTATAAAAGTACATTTTATGGTTTTACTTTTAGAGAGTATGTTAGAATAACTTATGTGATAAAAAATAATAATAAAGAAATACAATTTTAAAAACCCACGAATTTATAGTACAAAATTTGCATTTATACGTATAAATATCTTTTTAGGATTTTTACCCCCGTGCCTTTCCAAGTTTCTGTAAATACACATATGTCCTATCTTTTTTGCAATACCACTTGTGCTTATACCTTCCTGCACCATTGACAATAGGGATAACCATTGGGTTGGGCCAATCGACACAGCCCAACTTACTCGACCCACGAGCCTAAGCCAAAATTCAACACAATTTATATCAAGTCGGAATTGAATTGAAAGGTTGGTTCATTAATTAAATGGGTCAAGCTTGGAGCGACCTTGACCAAAACTCATTAGCCCATCGGCTCGACCTGATAAGGGTCCAATAATGTTCTATATAATAATCTAAAAATCCCAACTTATTATAACTACATGCACATAATTGTCCACTCTCTTCTCCTAGAACAAACTTATGATTAAGCTTTTCTCGTTATCTTAATCGTAACACGAATTTTCTCACTACATGATGGGCACTACAAACTGGACATCCTTTGGGGACGCTTATTGGGGACGGTCAAGGAGCAACCGTCCCCAATAACAGTATCGGGGACGGTCAGTAGCGGACCGTCCCCTCTCTAATGTAATAGCGACGGTTATTAGCGATCGTCGCCATTAATTGACCTTTAGGGACGGTTATATGAATGTCCCTAAGTAGGCTAGCCCCAGCTTGGTTTTGTTGTCTACCCAGGTACTTTCGGGGACGGTTATAACCGTCCACGTTACTCCATTGTGCCCGTCTCTTATACGAATCTATAGGGGACGATTACAATCGTCCCCGATAGTCCACTGTGCTCGTCGCTTATACAAATCTATAGAGGACGGTTACAATCGTCACCGATACTTGGTTATAGGGGACGGTTATAACCATCCCCGTTACTCCAATGTGCCCGTCGCTTATACGAATCTATAGGGGACGGTTACAACCGTCCCCGATAGTTGGTTACAGGGGACGGTTGCAAAACCGTCCCCTCTGCCCTTGTAATCGGCGCGAACCTCCAAATATCTGCAATCAAAGGGGACGGTTCCCTTATAACCATCCCGATCATTCGTATAGGGGACGGTTAGACGACCATCCCAATGGTCATATACCCCTCTGGCGACTCCATTCCTCATTCTCCACTCGATATCGGTTGCAACCTCTCGCCCTCTCCTCGTCCTCAACTCGTGCCCGATCGCCCTCCTCCTCCTCCCTCTCGTCGCCTCCTTGCCCTCCGCCCGGTCGCCGTCCCTCCCGCCCGGTCGCCCTCCCGCCCGCCGCCTTGCCCTCTGCCCTCCTCGTCCTCAACTCGTGCCTGCCCGCCCGCCGCCTTGCCCTCCGCCTTCCTCAGCTAGTGGATGGATTATACCCATTAGAACAACCCCGAGGGATTTCTTCGATGTTAACGAAGAGGAAGATTACGTAGACAATGACGCTATATATCAAAGTAACTCAACTGAATTTATTAATGAAGTATTAGACAACGATATTGTCACAAGCAACATGAGGTAATGATTTCTTTTTAGCTATTTTTTATTTCTCTTTAAATAGCTGAATTTATTCGGATATATGTAAATATCTTGTTTAAAATAACCACGTTTGAATTGTAGAGATGGCTCCTAGACCTAGACGTATTCGAGAGGTTCCTGAACCTCCTCAGCATCCACAGGGAGGTTCTTCTGATGCAGGAAGTGGATGTACACAGAGACGGTGTGGACCGTCTCAGTGTAGATTCTTGAACCGTCTTGCACCCGGGCAGACGTTACATGTACACATTGTTGGCGGAGATGCGGTAGGAGAGAACTCCACGGAGTTTCAGAGCTACCTTGGCCAGGTTGCTCGTGCGCGCGTCCCCATCACTACCCACGACTTTCGACAGCTTCCTTATGCTGTCAAGGCTGCCATACTTTCCGATTTGGAGGTATTCTAAAATCTAAAAACAATTTTTTAAATTTTATTGAGCTAATGGTTATTATATTTGTTGTATCAGGCTGTATTTACATGGGAACGAAATACCCATGTCGATTCTCAGATTCTCTCCCATGCCGTTGAGTTGTTGCGTCGATACAAGGGACGCATAAAGGAAAGGTAAAATGTTTATTATATTTTAATAACAAAAGATTTAAAGATTGACGATATTTATTTCTCCATTTTTAGTACTACAACACCCAGATTCCATATGAGCAGCTTGTGCAGAATGTCCCACTTGGTGTTACACCAGAGCAATGGAGGGAGCTGATTAATTTTTGGTCCAGTGAGGATTTTGCGGTATGTATATTTTTTTCTTAATTATTTGTTTTATGTTTATACTGACTTTGTTAAATTTCAGTCGATTTCTTCCAAGAATACAGTGAATCGTTCCAAAGGCTTTAGGTCCACACATAAGATGGGGAAGGAAGAACACCAACCAACTGAAGGATGACTTTGTAAGTATTTAAAAAATGTTTAGAATGATTAAATTTGAGTCTAAAATTCATTTTAAGAAGTTTTTATATTTTTTAAGTTGAGAGATAATGAAAGAGAAATGACCCGCATAGAGGTTTTTGCTGGGTCAAAGAGCCGAGACTTAGGAGGAGAAGTACAGTGGGTTGATGACGCCTACGCACCAATTCATGTACGTATAAATGTATTTTTTACTTATAGAATTACTTATGGTAATATATTGAAATTATTTTATATTTTTTAAATGCAGGAAGAAATGATTAGGCTCTCTACCACCTCCTCGCTGGATAGCACGGAGACGAGCACTCTCCCGTTGTCGGCCGATGATGCCCTCCGTCAAGCCACTGGTCCAGAACACAGTGGACGCATCCGTTGCGGAGGACGTGGTGAAACAATCCGTACATGGTACGGAATGGGTGGTGCAGGTGGGTCGCAGTCTTCCTCGCAAGGAAGCCAGAGAGAAAGAGAGATGGAGAGGGAGATGCGCGAAGTAAAGGTAAAGATGACTGCACAAGATGCAGAGATGGCCAAGATGCGTATGGACATGGCGAATGTCATGTCCTATATAAGCCGTCTTCAAAGTCAAGCCACGCCCCCTGTACAACCTGCACAACTCGACGACGATGAGGCGAGTGAGGAGGAGAGCGATGAGAGTGACGAGAGTGGCACATCTGAGTAGATAGCATCGATGTAGTACATTTTAGTTTCTTTTTGATCTTTTTATTGTAATGTTTTTTACTAATGCCTAACATTATGTAGACTTGATAACATTTCTTCGTAACTATGATATGTTTTATTATGATATTGAATGTTGAGTTTATGATCTTGAATGTTGAGTTGTTTGGATCTTGAATGTTGTATTTATTGGTTTTGCAGAGGGAGCAGAGAAGACACCATGAATCTAGGAATTTTTTTTCCTGTCAGGGTGTATTGGGGACGGTTGTAACCGTCCCCTAAAGAGCCACAGAAACGTCCCGCCTGCCCAAACAGTTCACGGGAGACTATTGGGGACGGTTATAACCGTCCCCTATACGCTTCTGTTGGCGTCGCTAACGAAGCGCAGATGGGACGGTTTTAACCGTCCCCTATACGCTTCTGTTGGTGTCGCTATAGACGCTATAGTAGAGGGGACGGTTACAACCGTCCCTAATACTCTTCTGTTGGTGTCGCTATAGACTCTTCCAGGCCTCTGTTGGCATCGCAAAAGGTCTGCATCATAGAAGGGACGGTCACAACCGTCCCTAAACCCTAACGTAGGCGACGGTTGTAACCGTCCCCAAAGGTTTTCTGTGACCATCTCAAAATGGTTGTTGACCATTGGGGACGGTTGTTAACCGTCCCTAATACAATAGGTACTAGGGACGATCGTAACCGTCCCCAATAGTAATCGTGTATGGGACGGTGATGAATCTCGTATTCATCATGCTAAAATTGGTCATTTAAGCTTTGTCCCCCATCATCCACCTGTAATTAATCATTAATAGAGCATTATTAGCATTCATACATGTGTAAATAATATTTGCATTTCATCATGCATAAATTGCATTAAAAATCCCAACTGTAAATTAGCCCAAAAGCCGCTAACTTCTCACATTTTTAGTTAATTCATCCTAACTCCGATTGACCCAAAACTACTCCATTGTGTAGATATTACTAATCTTATTAAATAAAAAATACAAAAAAAATACTAACCCCAATAAGTGTCAAATAATCCCAAAGTCAAATTTCACATCTGACTGACTAAAACGAGCATATCTCCCTCATACAATGTCCGATTTTGGTCTACTCACTTTTAAAGTACTCCATTTTCAAATACCTTCAAAACAAGACCAATTTCATAAAATTCGGAGCTCATATGTGAAAGTTGGGTTTTGGGCCTCTTTTGCGCATTTTAACTTTATCCTTTGATGAAAGTTTTAATAAGAAATGCAAACATTCAAATCCAGATTAAACTGAGATCAAAGAAATTGACCAAGTCCGAGTGTCCGTTGTCGGTCTGCACAAAAGTCGTGTGATTCTGACTTCTATTTTATTTTCCTATTTTCTTATCTATTAAAAATCCAAAAAAATTAGATTAATGTGTAAATAATTTTCTTCTTATTTATCGTATTTTTTATAGAATTTTATCCCCTCTAAAACCACCAAAAAAATTACAAATCTCAAAAATGCGGTTTTTCGTACACAAGGAAAGCCACCAAAAATACCACTTTGCACAGGTGACCTCTTTTGCTTCTGGGCCCTTCATGAAAGTTGTAGATCTCGTCGAGACGAACAACTTTCGTGAAGAAAATTTTTCGATCCGATATCATCTTCTATCACTTTTTCTCCTCTGAAAATCTGAAATTTTTTTGGTGCCACGTGGCAGCCCCTGGGCGTGCCACGTGGCACCCCTACTTGCCCTCTCTCTCCAGCCACCCGGGTCACGTGCCTAGCACGTGACCCCTGTCATCTTCTTCCCCAAACCCAACACACGCACCTCCCTCCCCCCCCCCCTCAGCCGGCCTTGCAAAGGCCGAGACCGCACCCGACCCTTGCCCCCTCTCTTCCCCCCCTCCCCCGCGCCTTTTTGTTTTCTTTAACTCTGCAGGTTGACCTCGCCATCAGCGGCGCCGCTCAGCCTCGCCTCCACCAGTCCGGCGACACCTCCGCCTCGCCGCGCCTCGCTCCTTCGACCTCCACCTCAGGCTGCCTCGCGCGGCTCTGCCTCGCCTCGCCGTCAACCACCGCCTCGCGCGGAGGCCCAGCTCAGCCTCGCCTCCACCAGCCCGGCGGCACCTGTGCGTCGAGGTGCCTCTGCTCCTTCGACCTCCACCTCAGGCCGCCTCGCGCGGCTCTGCCTCGCCTCGCCGTCAACCACCGCCTCGCGCGGAGGCCCAGCTTCGCCTCGCCCCGCCGGCCCTCGACGCACAGGTGCCGTTGGATCGGGCGGCCGAGCCCTTGATCCAACGGCCTCTGCTCTGCCACGTCAGCCCCTCCGAGCCTCGGCCCCAGCCTCGAGGCTCGGGGCTCCCGAACCATCGCCCCCTCACCCGAGCCTCAGGTCCGGATACGAGCCTCAGGTCCGGCCCGAACCTCTAGGCTCGACACCCGAGCCTCCAGCTTCGTCCCCGAGCCTCCGCACGCACGTGTGGCGCACGTGCGCCTAGGGTAAATTGCAGCCATACCCCTGGCACTTTCAGAAATTACAGAAATACCCCCCGTCAGGGGTTAATTACGTCCAGGCCCTCCGAGTTTTATTAATTACAGATAAGTCCTCTTAGGGACCTTTTTGAAGGAAAACTTTATTTTAATTACAATTTAGTCCCTGGAATTTCAAATGAGCATATCTTTTTCATACGGACTCCGATTTTAACATATAATATGTCATTTTGAAGCTAATTCCATGCTCTATCACTTAGCATAGTTTGTGATCTGATCTAAGGGTGTTTGTTATCAATTATTATTTGAAGATCATCATTGACTATTGCAGGCTTATTTTTGACATACTTGTTCTTGAAAAATTAACGATAAATTTGTTGCAGGAGTCCGGTCGAGGATTTCAATTTGATTGATCCATTGTGATCATTGCTGATTATTCTCAATCTTTATAGGGGTTAAATCGAGGATCAATTATGTAACTTTCTTTTTGGCTGATCGAAAGCATTTTTACATGAAATTTTCGACAGGGTTATTCGCTGATTAATATCTTTACCTGCAACTTGGAGTTGATAGATCTTTTTGGGTGTTAATATTATTCGATCTGTGATAATATTTGAGGAATAATTGACTTTATTAATTGATGACTTAGATACGATCCAAATCACAAGATCCTGAGCTGAATTAGTATTCCCATTCATTTTTCTGTGCATAACATTCGCATCTTCGCATTGTATATTTTTCTTAACACAAAAATTAATCGAACATAGATTGATTATTTAATCTGATTCGAGACCGCGCAACTAAAAATCACCGTTCCCTGAGTTCGACCTTGGTAAACTTGCCAAGCAAAAATAGTCCACAACATTCAAAGTTTGTGGTGTTTTGACGACCGAAATCCGCTTCCTATACTACAATTATCGAATATTAAAGAGGTGGATTTCGCGATCATCAAATGGCGCCATTGCCGGGGAACGGCGAATTTTTAGGATTTTGAATCATTTTTTTAATTAATTTTTGTAAAATTAATTTTTGTGTCATTTTTTTCTTTCTCTCTGCATTTTTGCATTTCTCTCTTACTTCTGCTACTAACCGCAAATTCTCTCTTCGCAGACTACTGGGAGCTGGATTTCGATATTAATTCAAGGATCTGCTATGAAGATCGAATTTTAATTTTGTGGGAGAGAGCTTAGCATAGGTTTAACTTTTGCAATATTCTCAGGGTCCCTCTCTTTGAACCCTTGTAATAATTAAGACTGAACTTTCCTGTGGTGTGTCGGGTCTGTTTCAACCCCTTCTGTGTGGTTGGGACCCGACTTGAGTGGCGTAGGACTTAGGCACATATACGCTTGCTTGTTTATTATTGATTGTGCTCGTAATCTCTAGGCCACACTTTTTCACTAATTAAACGCACTATAGATCGTTCAACATTAGCCAAATTTTAAATCAATTCTTCCTACTAATAGAACTATCTGTTTAGGGCGTTTTTCATCTGTGCATATCATTTAGTGTAAATTAAAAATTCCTTGTCTTGCATCCCGCATGAAGAACGCGAGGATTCACTGTAAGTCCTTCTCTTAAGCATGCATCATTGATTTACGCTTGCATTGGCTTTTTCGATTCTCCCTCCTCAAGTTTACAACTTAGGAATTAACGGAATTGGGACCGCTCGTTAGGCGTGAATTTCTGTACTCACATAAACTACAGTGATAACCTTAATCTAAAATTGGGACTGCTAATCAAGGTGACTGTAAATAAACTGACCTAAAATTAACTTTTGTTGGTGGAGAGAAACCCACTCATTGTTTGTGTAAGGACAAGATCGCACACCTTAGGGTAGAGCCAAAAACCGAAATATTTCATTCAGACTGCTGATTTTAAAAACAATTAGCTACTTTTCAGTGAGGGTCTCGGGTAGCCGTTTACGGTCCGACTTCCCTTAGCAGAGTAGGTGGTTTAGAGGACACCGCGGAAGGCACCGTCCTCAAGTAACACGGGTAGCCGTTTAAACGGTCCGTACTTACACCTATACTGGCTGAAAGTGGGTGCAACTAGTTGTATGAACTCGGGACAGTCTTTATAAAATATTTTGGCTCCTAACAGCTCCGCTTAATTTGCAAGATTGTCTTGTTATTAAATTAAAATTGAAAAGATAAGCGGCCGAACCCTGACGTGCCTTCATCTGTGTTGAGTGGTGAACTTGAAAATTGGCTGGTGTTTGACTTGTGTCTGCTTGTTCGTAAGGACTATCTCTCTATCCTCCTTGTCTTAGAAGTTTCATCTTTTACTCCTCCGCTAAGAAATCTCTTCCCCTTAGCAAAAATCTTTTTTATCACAACACTTATATCTAAACTCTTCCTCTCTGAAGGTGAATCATAATGCCTCCTAAGAAGAACTCTGGGGACGATGAGAACGACAATGACCCTATCCCAGCACTCTTGGCTAGGATAATAGCTACTGAACAAACCAATGAATTACTTAGAATGCAGTTGGAAATAATACAACAAGGCGAGGCTGCTATGGAAGACACGTATCTCCCAGAATTAGATGAAGACTATAATTGGTTGAGACTTGTTCCCCCCTGAGGATGCTTTCGAACACAAACCGCATTTCCTTGCACTGTTGCCAAAGTTCGGAGGAAATAATCATGAAGAACCATATATCTTCCTCCGAGACTTCGAGTTAGTCTGTGCTAACCTCTGCCACCCTAGGGTTAGCCAAGACTACATAAGGTTGAGAGCTGTCCCCTTCGCCTTGACTGATAAGGCGGCTTACTGGCTGAAAAATCTAGGGGAAATAGTCACTATGTGGGCCACATTCAAGACTTTTTTTAAAGAAATTCTACCCGGTTAGTAGAATTAACCAAATGGGGATCAAGCTCACGAGTTTCACCCAACACCCGAATGAACCATTTCATGAAACCTGGGAAAGATTCACGGACTTGGTACAGAAATGCCCAGGACACGGGATAAGTAAAATGATGCTGGTCCAAAGTCTTGTGAGCGGGCTGAACCCTGAGACTCAAGGGTTGGTTAGTGCATCCTGCGGAGGAAGCTACATGGGGCGCCACGAGGACACCGTATACAAGGTGTTCGAAAGACTTGCTGAGTCTAGCCGTGCACAAACCACTAGCCGGGCTTACATAGCTGGCTCCAAAAAGATGGTGAATAATCTGACAACCGACCACAATGCTGACATGGGAATAATAGCTGATAAGCTAACTATAGTTGAGCAGATTTATAAAAAGGTGGATGAGATCCATAAATCATCTGATATGGAGAAATTAGCTAAATTGCCGAAACAAATGGAGGAATTGGCTGACAGGGTATCAAAGATGACACCCCCCGCACCCATACACCAAATTCACTACATTCAAGGTCAAGGGGTAGGGCAACAGAGCCATTGGGGTGGAGACCAAGCCTTGTCCTCTCAAACTGATGAAACCTCCGCTCAGACTGATTTTGAGGAACCTCCACAAGTCTTGGAGATAAATGGAGTCTGGTACAATTTGGAACCAGTCAATCGCTCAGACCAAAACTCTACTCCAAACCCTCGTCCACCGCAAGCTCAGCCCACCTTCCAGCCTCAACTACAGCAGAGGCAGCAATATCGCACGGGTTATCAGAACCCGCAACCTCAGCCACAGCAGAACCAACGCCAAAGCCAACAAGGGCAATATCAGCGACCTCAGGCCAGGCAGGGCCAAGGGTCCTCCTCCTCTTCTGCTATCTCTCCAGAACTCCAGCGAGTGCTGGATGAGCTTCATGACATGAGAGTCGATATAAATCGACTCTCTCGTTAGAGAGATGAGGTGACAACACCCCAGACCGTGATTCCAGCTCAAGTCCAGGCTAACCCAAATAGCCTTGGACACAATCAGGTATTAATCTCTGACTATTCCATACCTGAGCTTAATCCCTCCTCAAATAATGACTCTTATCATATCTCTCTTAGGAGCGGAAGGACCGTAACCATGCCTGATCGAGCAAAGGAACACGATGACATAGCCCCAGTGTCCACCAATTCACACAACCCTGGGGGAATTGACAAAGGAAGACAGGAGGAGAAAGAACAAGTCCCACCCACACCACCCGGATATAATGGAGAGTCTGAGTCTGAGTCAGACAAAGAAATACCACCAAGTTTCCCTGTTTTTAGTCCGAATCAGAGTCCTGTACGAACTTTTTCATTCAATAAAAGTGATGATGTTGATCACAACAAATCTGTTCCTTTCCCCCGTGCTCTTACGGCAGGGAAGGAGAAAAACATAAAAAACCAAAAAAATGATGATGAGATGGCCCGCATCTGCAAGGAAAATATTAAGGTCACTCTGTCCTTGGACGAGATGATAGAAAGAGATTCGGCTTTTCGGAAATACCTTAAGGTGAGATGCACACCAACTAGGGACAGCAAACAAAGTCCTAGTCGAACAAAGAAACACATACTCTTTGTAGCCACATCTCGTCTTATAAAAAATGAGCTGCCAAGAAAGAAGAGAGACATGGGTGCTCACTTTGTCACTAGCTACATCAAGGAAATCAAGTTTGCGAGAACATTGTTAGACAATGGATCATCCATCAATCTCATGCCCACAACCCTATATGAGCATCTAAATCTAGGTCCTCTTAAACAATCTACAGCTGTACTTCAATTCGCAGACACATCAACTAAGCGACCTAGGGGCGAGATTCGAAACATTGTCATCAACATAGAGGGACAAAACTACCCAGTGGATTTTACAATTCTTGACATGGATGTCCCTAGAAATTGGAAAGATTCCCAGATGATACTAGGGCGACCCTTCCTTAGGACCGCAGGAGCTATATTTGATTATACATCCGGGAGAATCCAGTTCGGGAAAGTTGAACTTAAAATGCAGCAAACTAGGTTCCAAAGACCTGACACTGAGTCGAGCACCGAGTCTGAAAAATCAGAAACTGAGACTGAAATTACAGAACCAACAGCTGGGTCCTGGAGACAAAACCCAACCGCTATGATAGAATCAACCTCATCTGGTGAGGAAATTGTTGATGACTTAGTCTGCCAGCTCATCCATGCATCTACCTATACTCTTGAAGACTCAGAGGCCATTCTAGACCTGTCAGTCCATTCTCCTTATGGACAATCCTTGAGTAAGGTACACAGATCGGACGCGGTGATTGCCACACCTCATTCCATCATTAGCGATCCGATCCCTGATAC
The DNA here is from genome assembly GCA_037367405.1 of Ottelia alismoides. Lineage (NCBI taxonomy): Eukaryota > Viridiplantae > Streptophyta > Magnoliopsida > Alismatales > Hydrocharitaceae > Ottelia > Ottelia alismoides. The sequence continues at coordinate 295,013 of JAZKJV010007386.1, read as the reverse complement.
AACCATGATGGTGGTCAACATTGATACACTACAAGCGTCCACATCACAAAAACAAACATCACAGACAGAACCAGATTCGAGAAACATCATTGACTTACCTGAACTCAAACCATTGCCCCCTACACTTAAGTATGCCTTCCTTGCAGGACAAAAAGGACTATTTCCGGTCATTATCAGCTCACAACTGACCGAAGAGCAGGAGATCCGCCTGCTTAATGTTTTGGAGAAAAACCGCAAGGCTATAGGCTGGAGATTGTCTGATCTTCCAGGGATTAACCCAGCCCTGTGCTCACACCATATTTACTTGGAAGATAATGCTAAACCCTCCCGTGAATGCCAACGTAGATTGAATCCAAACTTATGGGAAGTGGTGAAGACTGAGATCGAAAAATGGTGTAAAGCTGGGTTCATATATCCCATCTCCGACTCCAAATGGGTTTCACCTTTGCATGTAGTCCCGAAAAGTCAGGACTACAGACTATCACCAATGAGGAGGGAGAAGAGATTACGACACGGGTACCTACGTCGTGATGTGTCTGTGTGGATTACAGGCGCCTGAATGCCGCAACAAAGAAGGATCACTTTCCGCTGCCTTTTATTGATCAAATCCTGGAGAGATTGGCAGGGAGAGAATACTTCTGTTTCTTAGACGGGTACTCGGGCTACAATCAGGTAGCCATCGCCCCCGAGGACCAGGAAAAGACTACTTTCACATGCCCCTTCGGCACATACGCATTCAAGCGAATGCCCTTTGGTCTTTGCAATGCCCCCGGCACCTTTCAACGATGCATGATTGTAATTTTTTCCGACATGGTTGGAGATTTCCTGGAAGTCTTCATGGATGACTTCTCGGTCCACGGTGATTCATTCGATGATTGTCTAGCGCACCTGGATCGAGTCCTCCAAAAGTGCAGGGAAGTGAATCTGGTGCTCTCTTGGGAAAAAAGCCATTTCATGGTAAAAGAGGGCATTGTACTAGGGCATGTCATCTCCAAGAAGGGAATGGAGGTTGACCCTGCCAAAGTTGATGTGATCAAAAAGCTTGAGCCACCTACAAATGTGAAACAAGTACGGTCTTTTCTAGGGCATGTCGGATTTTACAGGAGATTTATCAAAGACTTTTCAAAAATTGCCCGACCGTTAACAGACCTTCTTGGGAAAGACACTGAATTCCTGATAGATCATAAGTGTCTAGAAGCCTTCGAATTACTCAAGAAAAGGATCATTGAGACACCCGTCCTACAAGCTCCCGACTGGTCTCTTCCCTTCGAGATCATGACAGACGCATCTGATTTTGCTGTAGGGGCTGTATTAGGACAACGAAAAGATGGAATCCCGTATGCTATTCACTACGCAAGCAAAGTTTTAGACCCTGCTCAGAAAAATTACACTGTGACCGAAAAAGAGATGCTTGCTGTGGTTTTTGCCTTGGAAAAATTCCGATCAATACTTCTAGAATCTAAGGTGACAGTTTACACAGACCATTCTGCCATTCGCTTTTTAATGGCCAAAAAGGATGCAAAAGTACGACTTCTGAGATGGATTCTACTACTTCAAGAATTTGATTTGGAGATTAAGGACAAACCTGGTGTTAAGAATGTCGTGGCTGATCATTTATCACGGATTGAACATAACAAAATTCCGGAATCTGAATCGATCCGTGAAACCTTCCCAGACGAGTCAATTTCTGCTATTGACTCGCTCCCTTGGTATGCAGACACGGTGAATTATCTCGTCACCAATGAAGTTCCTCAAGGTTGGCCCAGAAACAAAATCGATCGACTCATATCTGAAGCGCGACACTATCATTGGGAAGATCCTTTCCTTTTCTTTGAAGGACCGGATTGCATATGGCGAAGATGTATTCCTCAAGAGGAATATCAAAGTATCTTCAATCTATGCCACACATTGGAGGCGGGAGGACATCACTCTGGGAAGAGGACCGCTGAGAAGATATTGCAATGTGGATTTTACTGGCCGACCTTGTTTAAGGATGCTTATAATTTTGTGAGGTCGTGCCCCGTCTGTCAGAGAATGGGAGGAACCATTGGTTCCAAAGATGCCATGTCTATGCAACCAGTGATTATCTGTGACGTATTCGATGCATGGGGCATTGACTTTATCGGCCCATTCCCTAATAGTCAAGGATTTGAATATATTCTTCTCGCGATAGATTATTTATCTAGATGGGTGGAGGCTATCCCTACTCGAGCTGCAGATAGCAAAACTGTTTGCAAGTTTTTGAAAGATCATATTATTTCGAGGTTTGGAATTCCAAAAGTTTTAATATCTGATGGGGGAAGCCACTTTGTCAACCGGGAGGTGAAGAAGTTGACTAAGGAATACGGCATCGAGCACCGTGTCGCTACTCCTTACCACCCACAATCCAATGGCATGGCCGAGGTGTCAAACAGGGAGGTTAAAGAAATTTTACAGAAGCTCGTTCGCCCTGACAGGAAGAACTGGTCCCAACTCCTGGACCAAGTTCTGTGGGCCTACCGGACGGCTTATAAGACCCCATTGGGCACCTCCCCGTTTAGAATGGTATATGGAAAACCATGCCATTTGCCCGCAGAGCTCGTACATAAATCAGAATGGGCAATCAAAAAGATTAATTGGAACTGTCACCAAGGAAAGAAGAACCGAGACATCAATTTGAATGAACTGTCTGAAATCCGAAATCATGCTTACGAAAACAGCACCATCTACAAAGAAAAAGTAAAAAGATGGCATGACAGGAACATCCGAACAAAGATCTTTGTCCCAGGGCAGAAAGTTTGGCTATTTAATGCAAAATTGAAAAATTTCCAAGGAAAATTGAAATCAAAATGGACGGGACCCTTCATTGTAAGAGAGGTACACAATAATGGGAGTGTTGAGATCTCAGAGACCCCAGATAGCGCGCAAACATCTATAGTCAACGGTCAGCTGCTTAAACATTTTGTCAAATCCAATGAGCAATTAGTACAAGTTGAACAAATCTCCTTCACTCAGGACATAGGTTTTGATGGAAAAATTTGATCTGCCCAGATAGCACACCTCTTTGAGACCTACACTCTCTTGTACATCCGAAATTCTTCCCGGTTCCACATCTGTAATTAACCGATTATACTTAGGCTGACCTGAGCCTAAGTATAGGGGGACCGCATCCATTGTTTATACATCACTTCTCTTGTTTTTAGTCCTTCTATATTTAGTACGAGCTATGTCACCATTTCACTTTGTGCCATGAGGACATAGCACAAGCTGAGTATAGGGGGGTGTATTGGTATATATTTTATCTACTTTATCCATAGCTCGCACTTTAATCGTTTTTATCTAACATCGGGGATGGGTATAAGTAGTGTGTATAATACCTGTTTAAAAAAAACTAAAAAAACTCATGGTCTTGCATTTCATCAGGCATTTCATGCATTCCTTGGTTGATATATTCCTGACACATTCACTATCACTCAAGGCTTGAGGATTTTTGAGGACACTTGATTTCTGAAATCTTGAGATTCTGAGTTAGCCTGCCTTAGTCATTAGGGTTTTTAGAACTTAATAATCCACACTTCCCCTAGTTTGAAAGATTGAGCGCTATATTGCACTCTTCATCTCTACCTTCAAAAAGAATATGATCAGCACAATCACTCCCACAACTGCATGATTGATGAGATGAGTTGAGATATCACTTGAGGAACTAGGACTAAAGATTTGAGTCTAGATCCGATCTGATGATATTCGAGGATGGGATAAAGTTAATGAAGGCTTCAGAAAACCTGAGTGTCAGCAAAACACTAGACAGTATGTGAACAAGATTCATATGCTATCTTTTTGATATTGACCTAAGTGCCAGGGTGTGATGAAACTTAAGGAAAATTGTTGATCAGTGTGCGCCAACTTTTGGTAAAAGCAGTGGAGCTAGCCGACAAAAAGAGAGAGAGAGAGAAATGTCAAAGAAAAGCTCTATCATCCAAAGTCAAATTCCAAATGAGCTTCCACCAATGGCGGGCGCTCCCAAACATTTCAAAGTGTCCACTTGGACCAAGCGTTAATTAGGACCAAGGAGTCGGGCTGACACCATAAAAGGGCTCTGCATCGTAAGCGATACAAGTCTGGGTGTCGAAGGTATCTTAGATACTCAAAAGAGACACACCCCGGTGTACTCCCAGAAAAACAAGTGCAGACGACTCCAAATTCTCTTGACGGACACACTGATCAACAAAACAAAAATATACTTGTGTTGAGTAATAAGGCACTCGAGAGGCACCGTGTTCCAATGTAAGGGAGAGAAAATTAGACACAATCCTATGCCCTCCATCAACTGGCCGTCCATATACACTTTCAAGTCTGACAAACTAATGAGACGGTTGACTAAAGCAAGAATAGACTTATTCTCTAGTGTTGAGGATTAGGTCTAGAGGAGGATCTTTGGGACTGGAACTTTGAGTGATGCCCCGACTCGACTCTCATGAAATGCAGTACACTTAAAATCATATCCTTATATTATATGTACAAACAGAGAGTCTGAAAATTAGAGAAGTTGGATTCCTTTTGATTAAAACTTGGGTGAGCTCAGAATTTTAGGATCACTCGAATTAAGGGTCTTCTCTGAATTAAGCCTTGAAAAATCACTTACACAGTCAGGGATGTAATCAACTAAGTCATTCATTCATGCTCGGGGACGAGCATGGTCTAAGTATAGGGGTATGATGAATCTCGTATTCATCATGCTAAAATTGGTCATTTAGGCTCTGTCCCCCATCATCCACCTGTAATTAATCATTAATAGAGCATTATTAGCATTCATACATGTGTAAATAATATCTGCATTTCATCATGCATAAATTGCATTAAAAATCCCCACTGTAAATTAGCCCAAAAGCCGCTAACTTCTCACATTTTTAGTTAATTCATCCTAACTTTGATTGACCCAAAACTACTCCATTGTGTAGATATTACTAATCTTATTAAATAAAAAATACAAAAAAATTACTAACCCCAATAAGTGTCAAATAATCCCAAAGTCAAATTTCACATCTGACTGACTAAAACGAGCATATCTCCCTCATACAATGTCCGATTTTGGTCTACTCACTTTTAAAGTACTCCATTTTCAAATACCTTCAAAACAAGACCAATTTCATAAAATTCGGAGCTCATATGTGAAAGTTGGGTTTTGGGCCTCTTTTGCGCATTTTAACTTTTTGCTAATTTTGACCTGAGATTTTATGTGCATAATTAACTCTTTTAATATTTTATTTCTTTTTCATTTGTATCCTTTGATGAAAGTTTTAATAAGAAATGCAAACATTCAAATCCAGATTAAAACTGAGATCAAAGAAATTGACCAAGTCCGAGTGTCCGTTGTCGGTCTGCACAAAAGTCGTGTGATTCTGACTTCTATTTTATTTTCCTATTTTCTTATCTATTAAAAATCCAAAAAAATTAGATTAATGTGTAAATAATTTTCTTCTTATTTATCGTATTTTTTATAGAATTTTTATCCCCTCTAAAACCACCAAAAAAATTACAAATCTCAAAAATGCGGTTTTTCGTACACAAGGAAAGCCACCAAAAATACCACTTTACACAGATGACCTCTTTTGCTTCTGGGCCCTTCACGAAAGTTGTAGATCTCGTCGAGACGAACAACTTTCGTGAAGAAAATTTTTCGATCCGAGGTCATCTTCTATCACTTTTTCTCCTCTGAAAATCTGAAATTTTTTTGGTGCCACGTGGCAGCCCCTGGGCGTGCCACGTGGCACCCCCACTTGCCCTCTCTCTCCAGCCACCCGGGTCACGTGCCTAGCACGTGACCCCTGTCATCTTCTTCCCCAAACCCAACACACGCACCTCCCCCCCCCCCTCAGCCGTTTCTCCACCACACCTCCTCGTAACGGCCGCCGCACCCGCTTCCTCCGGCCGTTACGAGTCCAGCCGACACCCCCTCCGCGTAACGCCCTCCGACCACCCTATAAAAGCCCCTCGTCGGGCACCCCAAAGATCATCCGCCCTTCTCCAAGCTTGGCCGGTGACAGCGGCCGCCTCCCTCGCGGCGTGATCCAAGGCTTGATAGCCTTGCTGCAGAACCATCATCAGCATCTCCTGGTTGTTGCATAGCTTCTCCTACGCCGAGGATTGAAGTGAGAACCTGGAGCAATCCGACAGCTCCACCCACAGGTACCTCTCCGCCACGGCCTCTCCTCCATCGCCGCTCTGCCCTCCGCGCTCGACTACAGTCATCGCCGGCCACCTCGCACCCTCAGCCGGCCTTGCAAAGGCCGAGACCGCACCCGACCCTTTCCCCCTCTCCCCCCCCCCCCCCGCGCCTTTTTGTTTTTCTTTAACTCTGCAGGTTGACCTCGCCATCAGCGGCGCCGCTCAGCCTTGCCTCCACCAGCCCGGCGGCACCTCCGCCTCGCCGCGCCTCCGCTCCTTCGACCTCCACCTCAGGCCGCCTCGCGCGGCTCTGCCTCGCCTTGCCGTCAACCACCGCCTCGCGCGGAGGCCCAGCTCAGCCTCGCCTCCACCAGCCCGACGGCACATGTGCGTCGAGGCGCCTCCGCTCCTTCGACCTCCACCTCAGGCCGCCTCGCGCGGCTCTACCTCGCCTCGCCGTCAACCACCGCCTCGTGCTGAGGCCCAGCTTCGCCTCGCCCCGCCGGCCCTCGACGCACAGGTGTCGTTGGATCGGGCGGCCGAGCCATTGATCCAACGTCCTCTGCTCTGCCACGTCAGCCCCCCCCCCCCCCCGAGCCTCGGCCCCATCCTCGAGGCTCGGGGCTCCCGAACCATCGCCCCCTCACCCGAGCCTCAGGTCCGGATACGAGCCTCAGGTCCGGCCCGAACCTCCAGGGTCGACACCCGAGCCTCCAGCTTCGTCCCCGAGCCTCCAGCTTCGTCCCCGAGCCTCCGCACGCACGTGTGGCGCACGTGCGCCTGGGGTAAATTACAACCATACCCCTGGCACTTTCAGAAATTACAGAAATACCCCCACCAGGGGTAAATTACGTCCAGGCCCTCCGAGTTTTATTAATTATAGATAAGTCCTCTTAGGGACCTTTTTGAAGGAAAACTTTATTTTAATTACAATTTAATCTCTGGAATTTCAAATGAGCATATCTTTTTCATACGGACTCCGATTTTAACATATAATATGTCATTTTGAAGCTAATTCCATGCTCTATCACTTAGCATAGTTTGTGATCTGATCTGAGGGTGTTTGTTATCAATTATTATTTGAAGATCATCATTGACTATTGCAGGCTTATTTTGACATACTTGTTCTTGAAAAATTAACGATAAATCTGTTGCAGGAGTCCGGTCGAGGATTTCAATTTGATTGATCCATTGTGATCATTGCTGATTATTCTCAATCTTTATAGGGGTTAAATCGAGGATCAATTATGTAGCTTTCTTTTTGGCTGATCGATAGCATTTTTACATGAAATTTTCGACAGGGTTATTCGCTGATTAATATCTTTACCTGCAACTTGGAGTTGATAGATCTTTTTGGGTGTTAATATTATTCGATCTGTGATAATATTTGAGGAATAATTGACTTTATTAATTGATGCCTTAGATACGATCCAAATCACAAGATCCTGAGCTGAATTAGTATTCCCATTCATTTTTCTGTGCATAGCATTCGCATCTTCGCATTGTATATTTTTCTTAACACAAAAATTAATCGAACATAGATTGATTATTTAATCTGATTCGAGACCGCGCAACTAAAAATCATCGTTCCCAGAGTTCGACCTTGGTAAACTTGCCAAGCAAAAATAGTCCACAACATTCAAAGTTTGTGGTGTTTTGACGACCGAAATCCGCTTCCTATACTACAATTATCGAATATTAAAGAGGTGGATTTCGCGATCATCAGACAGTTACAACCGTCCCCAATGGTTTATTAAATGTGACGGTTGTTAGAAGCGTCCCATTTAATCAAATGAGACGGTGTCAGGAGGGACGGTTAGTAAACCGTCCCCTTTGCTCAGAGGGAACGGTTAAACTACAAAGAGGACGGTCTTTGATCGTTCCCTTAGACCCACCCGCCTGTAGTGGGGTACTACTTCTCTCATTATTCCTCATATATGTGTATTGTATAACACACTCTTTTTTTGTGAATCGTTAGATTCGAATCAATGCTTCACATACCAACAATCTGTGTGTATATACATGCGCACTATTCCATCAATAGAAAAGGTTCCTTCAATCAACCATTTTCCTTTTTCATTCTCCTAGACAAATTCTTTAATGGTCCAATCCAACCCTAACCCAAGCCCGTATTAATCATACCCGTCATACTATGGATGGAGAGAAAGAAGAAAATTGTGTCCTTGGCTTGACCTACGACCCATTAAGTTTATTTGGCCTTGGACGAGTGATGAATCTCCATTTCATCACCTTTATTCTATCATTTTGGCCTTAAAAATCCTAGCTAAATGCATGTCAATAGCATTAAATTGTACCACTTAATATTCATTATTTATTCCATTTATTATATAAAAGTATAGTTTTTAATACCAAAATTATAGAATCAAGAAAAGAAAAGAAAAAAATAAAATACCAAAAGTATTTTATGACCCTGAACCTCGAGACCAAGTCAAAAATTGATTTGATAGACAAGAAATAAAGTAGGGGAGATAAGGGTAAAAACAACAATAAAATCTCATTCTTTTATTCTTCAATAAGTCCATTTTAGGACCTATTTTATTCTTTATTATTTATACCTCAAATAAAAAAACTTTGTACATGACAATTGTAAATAAAAATACATAAAAAATACAAAATTGATTTCACGAAAAAATAATATAAAATGTATATTTTATGCTCAAGATAAGAATCCAAACTTTCCAGACGTGTATCTTCTCCCTATGAACTCAAAATGCACCAAAATAACCTCTATATAATTTTTAATATTCTATTAATGAAGGTGGTTTCATTTAATTTGGATTTAGGATGCACAAGTTGGGTTTTGAACACCAACTGTACAATATACATGTATATTATATTCAATTTTTTAAATTTTTACATTTAATTAATTCTTAGATTTTTATATAATTGTATATAATGTATATATTATAAATCATTAATGAAATAAAAATAAAATCATCAACATCAAATACTAAAAATAAGGTATGTATAAGTATAGATGAATTATAACTATACGTACTTGTATTTATTTAAAATATAAATATAAAAATAAAAATAAACTAAGAATATGTAAATATGTATAGGAGTATACTAAATAAGATAAAATAAAAAATAATATATTTGTTGATTAAAGTAAAATCAAATAAATCAAAGAATACTATATATATAATTGTAAATAAATAATAACTCCTATAATAGAATATTGCAAAATAGAATAAAAAAATAATCATTAAATTTTACATAAAATAACTGACAATTTTATATGTTTTGTCATTTTTGTAAATAAGTCATTTACGGTTTTTTATGTATTTATTTTCAATTAAACTTGGCTATTTTGTCCGCTAGTGCGCTTATGTGGTCCATGGGGCGCATTCTTCTATTGACTTCGATCGCTTGTACCTACCTGTCAGCTGCCCCTGTTAGAGCGCACTCGTGACTCCACCTTGCCTCTTTCTCTGACGAGTTAGATGTAGCTCACCGTCAGCAGAGAGGGAGAACACACTAGTTATGGATCCTTCTTATACACCAACAGCAGAAACCCATCATGTTTTTTATTTTGATTCTTCTACCCATGTTTTGGACAACATTGTCCATACTGATTCTGGTTGTCCTATTGTACATGAGGATTCTATTTTTAATAATTGAAATGAGCATTTGAATGTTTCTTCTAATTTTGTGCCATTTCCTCCTACATTGAATAAAACAAGAAAAATCCAAAAATTAAAAATAACCCTAGCTCATCCTAGAATGGTTGAGATTTTACAGAACATCATCTTAGAGATGCCACTCCATAAGGTCATGGAGGACATACTTGTAGTAAAAAAAGGAATGAAAAAAGCATGTACACAAAAGCATCAAACAAAGCAGAATAGATGAAAGAAAACAGAAAAGCAATCTAGACCATGGCCATAGTTCATGCCATAACCAACCTCCCGCCCAAAAATAAAGATAAGGGAGCACCTCACATCTGTTACCACATCTTTGATCAAGAATTTGATCAGACTCTTCTCGATGGCGGTTCCTCCATTAATCTGATGACATCCTCTCGACTCACTGGGTTTGGGTTAGGATCTCTTAGATCGGCCAGGATGATCCTTCAATTTGCTGATAAATTGATCAAGAGATCGAGGGGTATTTTAGAGGACGTTATTGTAACGATGCAGGAAATGAAATTCCCTATTGATTTTGATGTCATGGATATGGACACACCTGCACTGTTACTCTATACCCCTATCACACTAGGACTACCGTTCCTTCGAACGGTTGAAGCAGTAGTTGATTATTGTGCTAGGGAGATCATCTTTCACTCTCGGAGTGACAAGGTGAAAATTGCAGCAGCAACATATGAGAGAGAGCCAGTTACACCAGGCCCTGAGGACTGTGATTTTCTTGCTGAGTTTAGAGACAGATATGCTTACTGATTTCATTGATACCCAGGAGTTCCTTTCTCAGAAGGACCTTCTAGAAAGCACAGTCGACATTAACTCCCTTGTTGATTTGCCTGAGTTGTTTTTTGATGGACAGTTCGAGCTTATTTTCGAGGATCGGTCTGAGAGATTTGAGGTACATTCTAACATTTCTTTGACACATCATTCTATGATCATTACTGATATACCTCTCGCTGAGATATCTGAGCCACTTGTTGATTTTTCCGAGATATGCACTGCACTGAGGAGAGACACCTTTTTGAGAATATTGCTGAGATATCCAAGCCTTTTGTTAATGAGACCACAGAGATTTCTGAATATCTTCTCATGAGCCATTCTTTTCTGAGCAAAGATCATTCATTGCAGATCTTTTTGAGATTTTATTTACTGAGCCAACAACAGGCCAAGGTGGATAGTTCACGGAATATAGATCATATACCTTCTACCAATGCAGTTACAGTAATTTTTAAATCAAGAGAGACTCTCTCCTCTTCCATCTTCCCTTTCTCTCCCTCCCCTTACCATGAGCATGTCCCCCTTCAGTGCCATCATCCCCATCACCCCCACCACCTCCACCTTCCCCTTCCTCTTCTTCCCCACCTCTGTCGCATGCGACCTCCCGATCTCCACCTCTGTCCCATCACCTACCTCCACCTCCCCTATTGGTGCCTCCTATTGCACAGGCCACCTCTGTCCCATGCCCAATTGTCGAAGTACACCTGTGAAAACATGTGCACCACTGTCAGCAAAACCTCCCTCCAGTCCTGGAAGCCCTCCACCCAGACGGTAATGTCTACGACAGAGGAGACGGGGATGGTGGTCATGTTGGGGTCCCATTGGAGAAGACTGACTAAGGAAGGAGGATCTCAAGGGTTCCCATTGCGCGAGCCTTCTCTCTTGCTATCTTGGACTAAGGAGGAGGAATATTCTTCGTACAACACCACCCCCACATTGCAACCCTTGCGGGAAGATGAAGAAAGTCTATGAGAAAAAACATCCTCGACTGGCATTGGATTCGATCCTCAACATTCTCGACTTGGTCGGCGTGCCCTTCATTAGTGTTCTCCACTGGCGTGGTGGATGTGTTATGGAAGAATCAATGGTCGGTGGAGAGGTCGAGGTCCCGACGCCTTTGCCGCCCCCTACAACCACTCTCCTCCTCTAGCCCCTATGGCCCCCTCCTGCACCCCCTCCTCTAGGCCCTCATCTGCATGCTCCAGCCCCTTGCATCACTTGTCTCATCTTTGTACATACTCGACAAGCTCCATTGTGCACGAGATCTGGATAGGAAGACAAGGTGGTGCTCGAGTTGTCCAAGTTAAGGGAGGAAAACTAAAGCGTCTTTTGAAAATGTAATTTTGTTCGAGGAATAAAATTGTCAAAAATTGATGGATTCGTCAAATTAACGAAGAAACGGATGGAAGTTAACACACAGTTATGTCATATAAGAGTTAAGAACTATTCACTATTTTGAGTGTAATTATGAATATGAAGGGTTATGTGCGTAAATACAAAACTATGTTATGAGTGTAAATATACCAAGTGTATTAGGTGGATTGAGGTTAAATAAAGCATGTATTTGAACATTTTTAAGTCCTATTTTTTGAATCATTATCTTGCATAGCATAATTTACGCATGTTTGCGTACCACATTTGAGGTGCAAGAGAGTACTTTAGCAACAAATATACTTATGTGAAACAACCTAGGTCAATATTCGCCACATATAAATATTTTATCATGTGAAATCCCTTGGACAACAACCACGACAACATGTCAATGTATAATTAATAATATTATCGTCTTATTGTAACTCAAACTTTTAAATATAAGTATAAATTCAACCTTGTTAGCGTTTTGTTTGTAATTAGAGTAAGAATTTTTCGAGGTTCTCCGTAGAGTGTATATATTGTCAGGGATGAAATGGAATGTGCAATTATCCACTACAATGGAAGCACGTGAATAAAAAGACAACACCGAATAACGGTGACCGCTCACCTCTCACAACTATCGGAGAAGAAAAATTCTAAGATGAAAAAAATGCAATTCTCTATGTTCCATCGCTCTCCTCCTCTCACCTTGTTGTCTTAGGTTATATTGTAGTGATGGTTTCATGGAAGTTATGTGAAAACCCTGTGTTTATACAATCAAAGTACATAATCCGTAATCCTAAACCTATAAGGATTTTATGTAAAATACCACTCAATTCTTATTAGAATTACAAGTCCTTTTCTATAAAACTCCTAACATTAATATTACTCTTAATCCTTACGCATGGAACAAACAAGCAAAATCCATTTTAGATTATGAACAACATGAGCGAAGTAGTGAAGATTATCATTTGGCTCGAGTTACTCGATCAAGATTGAGCGGTTCAGGATTTTGTGTGAACCTCTCGATCTTTATTGAGCGGCTCAGGTCGTGCTCCTCTTTAAAGCAGATGATGTGCTCAGCATTACCAATAATTATTTTTTATCAAAGAAAAAAAACATTCTCCTTCCCTTCCGGGCTCAAACTTGGCTGGCATTTTAATCGCAGTAATTTGATGTCTCAAGTTCCTACTTAACCGAGATTCCTCAACTTTAGCAACCTTAAGTAATAATTAAACCATTTTCACTCCTCGGAATTATTCATTAGGTACATAAAGCGATTGACATATATATATATAGGTGTTATCATATCCTTGTCTATTTTAAAATCCCGATGCATATATGAATATAAAAACAATTACCTTAAGGATATTGAAAATAATAAACTATATCGTTGAATATTGATATGGATGTAGAAACTTATAATCAGAATTCGAGTGTGGTATTTTTAACAAACAGGTATGTATTATCATATGGATAATAAATATCATCTAATACTTATATTAAAAAGAGGTAAATGGGGCTGCCCTCAGGGAGTAGCCAACTTGGCTACTCCCACCCTTATTTTTCCCTCTTTTTTATTTTTTTGGAAAATAAAAATTTGTATATTCATCATTATATCCCTCTCACATTCTATTAAAATTTCGTCAGAAACAGAGACTCCTATGGCCTCCATCCAAACATGGTCGATTTAAAAAATCCTACGACCGTTAAAAAAATGACGTCTGGATGGAGGGCTTAGGAGTCTTTGTTTCTGACGAAATTTTAATAGAATGTGAGAGGGATATAATGATGAATATACGAATTTTTATTTTCCAAAAAAATAAAAAAATGAGGGAAAAATAGGTGTGGAAGTAGCCAAGTTGACTACTCCCTGGGGGCAGCCCCATTTTACCCTATTAAAAAATATGTGGAAAGTTATAATTAATAATTGATTAAACTGAAATTAAACTATCTACCATTACAACAAAATAAAAAGAAGCTAAAGTAATATGTATACGTTAGATAATTAAATAGCATAAAGATGTATATTTTTCTTTCTGCATTTGAGTGTCACTATGACATATGCCCTATATTATGTGTAAACTTTTAACATACATATATATATATAGGGAAAACTTCAGATAAGGTGGGTCTTTCCTATGTATATGGAAAGCCATTCATCCCTACCGTCTATCTTTTCATCAATGGTCATGGTTAAAACAGGCTAACATTTCTTAAAACCACTCATGGTTTTCTATTTTTAGTATGATTTAATATATTTCAAAATTAATTCACTCAACAATCCCTTTAGTCATGCAACCCAACAACTCTCGCCATGGTTGACAAGGTGCACCCCAATGGAGACCCATCTTTGGCTGAACACCCCAACCAGAACAGCCCACCTACGTCGCCCAGAGGAGCTTCATCTTCCAGGTGCCCAAGAATGACACCTACCGCATGCCTCCACCCGAGAACCAATGCAAGCTTGATCCGCTCTCCTTTGTTGTGAGGTCATGATGGGCGGAGGTTGCTCAACGATCCCTCCATTCGACAACGGTGGTTGTTGTAGTGTCATGATGGATGAAGGTTGCTCCGCTCTCCTTTGTGATCGATGACGAGGATTGGCTCCAAGCATGTTGCGTCTCTCGATGTCTATGTTTTTCATCTTTGTTTTGATTGTGATTGTTGTTGAGGGTACGAAGGTTTTTTTTGTTTTCTATTGGATGTGAATATCGAGAGATCGAAAGAGGGATCTCAGTTTGGCTTTATGGTTTGCGTTTAGGATCTATTTGTTGCCATGCATTTTGATTGATCCAGCAGGTAAAATGTTGGGATACAAAAATCAGGGGAAATTACGGGAGTAATTAAAATCGCAATCCTTTCTGTGGTGATGGAAAAAATGGATTTGAAGTGAAACGGATCGTATGTTTTGACTGTAGATTTGTAGTTTGTAGTTCTGTGAATTTGATCGCATGTTTTGATTTGAGGTGCACATTGTGTAACGGTCAATTGAGATGTTATCTTAGCAACAATGACGCACTATAGAAGTTGATACTATCGAAAATGAAAATCACCTCATCACAAGTTGCAAGATTCTCGATCTTGTTTTTAAGATGTCGATTTTGGCATGAGGATCGGGATTTCCAGTCGAGGTTTGATTTTGGGAGAGAGATTCGATCTTCACTATAGATGATATGTTTGATTTAGATAGATAAATTCATGAGATCCAAATCCGAACCTTGAAATCCCGTGTTATGTTTTTAATGTGAGGCTATTGGCTTTGAATGTGCTTTTAACATGAAACAATTTGCTCTGTGCACTTCATATAAGAGTGATTTGTAACTTTAATGTGGTAACTTAGCCGCCTTAGATGTGAATAATTAAAGCTTACAACCATTATACGACTATCAATTGTTTGGCTATATGAAATGTTTGGCTAATATAGACAGACAATACTGAGGATATAAATTAGTATTGTGATTTTAAGGATTCGATTGACCATGATTTTAGTATAGTTTGATGCCATAGATGCGCATAGGTTACAATAACTACACGATTATATACCGTGGCTATATGAGATGTTTGGTTTGACTGCGATTTTTGTAGCTGATATGCTTTGTTTGATTAGTATATGAAGCAAATATGTTGTGTATTTGAGATAAAGATTAAAAAATCGGATTCGATGTTCAACTGGTTTGATATTGATTTTAATTTATCCAGGTCAGGATCAATGGTTCAAATTGATTGAAATGGTGATGAGACAGCATGATGCTTAATTATATACAAATGAAGAAATCAGATCGTCCGTTTTTTGAAGAATTGATTGGATGCAACATTACAATAAGCTACTGAACACAAGGTCTGCATAAGGTTTGCATATCAATGTTCTTGCTCGCTACTAAATATAATTCATATCCTCATTTTTTACAAGTTTTGCATATATTTGTTGATATTTTTGGATACACTTTTGACATTCAATGAAATTTTTGGGAACAGAGTCAATGTTATATGTTATCTTTAATAATTTCAAGATTTTTGATGTAGGCCTAGTTCGAGGGGGCTTTTGTGGAATTAAAAGCACAACTTATTCAACACAAGCTTTATATATCAATGTTAATTTTTAACAATTATATTTTAATCTAAATGTATACCAATATTAACAAACCATCTTGTTTTTCCAAGTACTAACACAAGTGTTTCAACGTATGTTTATATATCTCAATAACTTTTTTCGTTAGGAATAATTTTAATATTTGTAGTTTTGCTCCAGTAAATTCTTGTTAAACACTATATTTGTAAAATACTTGCAATAAGTTTCAAGTAGAAATTACTAATTTCTTCTTTTTAAAGTCAAGATTTGTATTTTCAAGACAAGTATTTGTAAAACATGTGTAAGTTTTGTATATTTTCTATAAATATAAAAATATTTTTCCATTGAATAGCCTTTAAAATATTATGAAGAACAATATGATTTGTAAACCATGAGCTCATCTTCCTTTAATTTGTCAGTTCGTCATTTATTTGAAATATGCTCGCTTATTTGTAAAATATCTCTTTAAATTCATAAAGTTTGCCTATATTTGTAAAATTCTCTTGATTTTTAATATCTTTTATAACTAATAAATCAATTCATTGATCAATATTGTATTTGAAAAGCAAACTTTTGCAAAATATTTCAACATTTTATAAATTTCTCATTTTATTTCAACTTATAGTGAACATCTCACCTAGTGATTTTTTATTTCTTACTTTCTACCTAATTCAAATAAGTAAATTTTTAATTTAATTTCTAATTTGTAAAGCAGAATCGTAACTCCCTTTAATTTTTCAATCCATCAATTATTTGGAACAAGCTTGTTTTAGGTAAGATATCTCCTTTAAAGCCATTTAGTTTGCACATATTTGTAAAATTCTGTTTGACTTTTAATAACTTTCATAAATAATAAATCAATCCATTGATCAATATTGTATTTGAAGATCGTACTGTTGTAAAATGGTTTAACATTTTGTAAATTTCTCATTTATGTTTCAATTTGTAGTGACCCTCTGATGTCTAATTTGTAACGCAGAATCCCTACTCCCCTTAATTTTTCAATCCATCATCTATTTGAAATCATCTTTTTTTGTAAGATATCTCCTTTAAATTCATTAATGTTGCTTATATTTATAAAATTTTGCTTCATTTTTAATGCCTTTTATAAGTATTATATCAATTCACCGATCACTATTTTATTTGAAAAGCATACTTTTGCAAAATGATCAACATTTTTTTAAATTTCTCATTCATATTTCATTTCTAGTGTTCATCACTTTTTTTCTTAACTTTCTACCTAATTTGAATAAGGAAATTGCTGATTTAACTTTCCTTTCTAAGTTCATTATTATTTGTAAAATATACACCATAAATTGCAAATTACTACTATTTTTTCAAAAAATATTATAATTTAACTTAACATGACGAACTATTTTATTTGAAAAGTACAATATTATCTTTATTTATTTTGTCACTTAGCAAAAAAACAGGATTTCCAAATGATGATGTTTCTTTCTTGTTTATTGATTTTCATTTAATCCTTTCCTGAAATTCAGGAAAGTTGTTATCATCAAACAACCTTAAGATTTTCAGAGTGGTTTTGATCTAAGCCATCCGATCTCAATCGAGAGGTCTGTATTGGTGGCTTTCCATGTATAGAGGAAAGGTGCACCTCATTGGAAGAGCCCCCTATGTGTGTGTGTGTGCGCGCGCACGTGTGCGTGCGCATGGGTGTGTGTGTGCGTGTGTGTGTGCGTGTGCGCGTGTGTGGGTGTGCGCGTGGGTGCGCATGGGCGTGCGTGTGGGCGTGCGCTCGCGCGTGCATATGTGTGGGGGTGTGGGGGTGTGTGTGTGCGTGTGCGTGTACGTGCACGTGCGCGCGTGCACGTGAGCGTGGGTGTGGGCGTGCAGGCGTGCGCGTGCATGTGTGTGTGCATGCGTGCGTGCGTGCGTGTGTGCGCGTGTGCGCGTGCGTGTGTGTGTGCATGTGGGTGCACACGTGTGTGTGTGCGTGCACGTGCGTGAGTGTGCGTGCGTGCGTGTGCGTGCCTGTGTGTGGGTGTGCATGTGCATGTGTGTGCGTGTGTGAGGGTGTGCGTGTGTACGTGTGCTATACACTCATAGGTTCAATAATGCGGAGATTTATATATTGTATTTATCAAAAAAATATGTAGCCATCCATATCAATATCTTGAAAAATGAAAACGATATCCGTATCTAAGAAATCACATCGGATCCATGTCCGTCAAAATAAAACACAGATATCTATATTCACTTAAAAGGGATATGATGGCAGACGGATAGTATATATCCCTATCCGGTGGCATTCATATGCTCGTGTGTGTTTTCCAGTCATTTGTCCTTAATTTTCTCTCACTTAACCTGTGATGTGAGAGCAAATCATTTCTTTTCGAAAACGGTCATATCTTTTTCGATAATGAATAAAACTACCCAAGAGCCTACATAAAGACAGGCTACCAAAATAACAAAAAAGGCTGACATCCACAACCATTTTCATCCCCAAAAGTTTCAACCACGCTTCAGACCAATCAGCCCCAAAAAGAGATATATCCAAATCAAAAGTCCCCGATCCACTATTTGTAGAAAAGCATAGCAAAAATCACCAAGACCAACAGGTGATTTTCGTTAGTCAGCCCAACTGCTCAACATCTACCATGATTACAATAATGTCAAGACTAACGAGTGAATTTTACAAGATTCATGTTGCGAGTAGCGAAAACGAGCATGCACAAACACAGTCATAAAGCAAATATGCAAACACACATACTTACAAGGTTCGCTCATAATTGAGCTATAATCCTTAAACAGCGACGATCAATTTCACTATTCGTGGAGAAGAAAAATACATAAGATACAAAGGACATTAACCCATGGTGTTTATATAGAACTCCAGGTACTAAAATATCACATATGTAGATGGATCTAGTAACCCATATAAAAAGTCATTTTGATGAAGGGGCACTGCTCCGTGCAACCCTCGCAAGAAATTGCGCACCAGCTCCCCTCTCCCAACCCAAGGCTCGAGCAACGATATCCCTCTAACTCTTTGCAAAGTGTGAGATGATGGCACAAAGCTAATAATTGGCGTAGAGCATATCGTCTGTTGTAATAGGGATTACAATAGACCTGCTCTAATCCCTTTTTTTTCTTTTGCGATTTCGATTTCAAAATCCAACCATAGTTTTTCCACCGTCAATTATGAGATCAAATTGTGTGTTGTAATAGGGATTGCAGCTGCTGTTGTAATTCTTTTTTTCTTTTGTGATTTCGATTCCAAAATCCAACCCTATAGATTGAATATTTGATTAAGCTCTATGTGTCCTCCAAATTTCGCTCATATCAGAGATTATTTGCTAATTTATCTTAAAGGTCAAAGATCCGAGCAATATTTATCAACTTAAGTTCCATTTAAAAAGGACACGATCTTTGTTCATTAAAATAAAATGGCAAACAATCTCTGATTTGAGCGAAATTTGAGGGATACACAAAGCATTAGTCAAAAATTCAATCTATGAGGTTGGATTTTGGAATTGAAATCTCAAAAGAAAAAATATTACAACAGCTGCTTTGATCCCTATTACAAGACACGATCTGCTCTCAAAATTGGCGGTGGCAAAAACTAATAATTGATGGGGGACGACCAATGTGGTCCCCCAAGCCGTGACGATGGATAACATTTATAAACTATTTTTTTTCCAAACTAAGAGGGCGTTTTGTAAACTTGGATCGCAGTCCAAGGCTGACCAGTACAAGAGGACGATTTTTCACATCTAATATCCATTTCAATTACTAAATTATTGTCCTTTCCCTCTCCAATCTCCATAGATAGTGTGAGGCTGTGAGCAGAGAGCTGCGACCAGACTTTATCGTCTTTTCCCTCTCTATAGATAGTGTGAGGCTGTGAGAAGAGAGCTGCGATCAGACTGCAAAGGAATTACACAAGGATGGAGCAACCAGTCCCAATGGAAGGCGTCACCCACCGGATCATTCCCGTCAACGGCATCAATTTGCACGTTGCCGAGAAAGGTGAAGGCCCTGTCGTGCTCCTCCTCCACGGCTTCCCCGAAGTCTGGTACTCGTGGCGCCATCAGATCACCGGCCTCGCCGCCCGTGGATACCGTGCGGTTGCTCCCGACCTTCGTGGCTACGGTGACTCCGACGTTCCCTCAGATATCTCCTCCTACACCATCTTGCATCTTGCGGGAGACATCATTGCGCTGATTGACGCCCTGGGCCAAGAACAAGTAGATCTAGCTCAATTCTCCGTCCATGAAAATAAGCTATGAAATCAACATCATCTGATCGATTTGGTTGCATCCTGCAGGTTTTTCTGGTGGGGCATGACTGGGGGGCGATAGTTGCTTGGTCCGTTTGCTTGCTAAGGCCTGACAAGGTGAAGGCGCTTGTTAACCTTAGCATCCCCTTCAAGCTGTGGGATCTGAAGGATATTGAGAATCCTCAAGCGCATCACGGAAGCGTGTCGATCGCATCGTATGCAATCGGAGCAACTAGTCGCACTAGTTGCTAGATGCAGCGGAAATTAAATTTTTTAACTTTAAAGATGAAACCACATGATCACGAGAACACTTCTCGGATCGTTTCATCAAACCACAAAGTACAAGGAATACCTCTTGAAGCGTGGTTGTGATCGCGAGATCCCAAAGTAGAGATCCTCCTATCTTAAGTCCGATCCACGGAGAATGCGCTTGCAGGCACGATGATGAGTCGCGTCCTTCCCGCAATCCTTTGACGAAGATCCAAGCGTCGAGGCGTAGCAAAATGATCTCCTTCCTAATACACAAAGTGGACGGCCACTTGAATATTAGGGAGACCCCACGAGAATGAGAGAGAGAGAGAAGAGTTCTTCAACTCAAGAATGTTGTTGTTGTAACTTGGAAAGGCTACCCTAGCCCTCCTTTTATACTAGTTTAGGGTCCAATGGATCTCAATCCATGGGACACATGGATCCAAGGGCTACGCTTGGTCCATGCTAAATCAATGGCTATGATTGTTGTTGGTTAAAACCAACAACATTAATTTAAATTAAAAAATGTTGCAACATTATCAACATAATTTAATTTAACATTAACTAATTTTAAGAATTATGTGATAAATGAAATGGAGTCAACCAACCTCCCTAAAATTGGGGTTTATTTTGTCTCCTTTTTATTTATATTATTATTTCTTAATTAAATTGCAATAACTATTATTGCAATAATATCCACCAAATTAATTCCAAATTAATTTGTGAATATTTCAATCATGCCATTGAATATTATGTGAATCATATTCACAACCCAAACTAATTAGTAAATTGCATTTCCAATTAATTAATAAATGTGAATCCAATCCACATTATTAATTAACAAATGCTATTTACATAGATTCTCTCTCTTCAATATATATATTATAAATCATATTTATAATGCACATATATCATGGATAGTATTATCCACATTCTCTAATCCTTGATAATTAAATCCTATTTAATTATCTTAGATAATCATTTTCACAACATGAATCATATTCATATTTAAGCTTGATAATTAAATCTCATTTAATCATCAAGTCCTTGCTTGGATATTTCATCAAAAGAATTATTCTTGAACCCTTTCATGAATAATGTGCTTTCTCCGCAGATACTTGGAGATAAGGACAGGGCGATTGTATTATTCCACGTATAGTGACTTGGACATTGAGATATTATCTCAAATCCAGATCGAACGAACCTCCCATAGATGCTTGATTAAATCAAGACCGCAAATCCAATCTTCTCATTGAATCTGAATCTCATTCAGACCAATGTCCAACACTTGGACTAAGATCGGATCGCTTCTCTACTGAAAGGAGTCACTAAAATCCAGACCTGTTTCATCACTCCCTCGGAATGGAAGCGACATGGATATACAATCGTTTATGATCACATCACCCTCAGGTATTCCCAATACCTGTACATCCTGCATACTGGAAGACCCATGGTCAACCCGAAGATCAAGATCTATTTTACACTGTCTTCTTCAGGGTTTGATCATCGAGTTTCTCATTTGATCATTGGGATTTGGTATCGATCATATACTTTCCAAAAGCATATATCATACCTAGGTCTTGATCATATACTTTCCAAAAGCATATATCAAACCTTCAAATTCAGTCAAGCTTCCAAAGCGAGACGACCGTGCACGGAATTTGATTCTTCCCAATATCTCATGAGTGAGCTCATGTCTTCCGGTTCAGTAGCGAACCTGTATGATCCCTTTGAGAGATCGTATTACTCATATGCCCTTACATGCACACTAGCGCGCCGGTGTATAGACCTTGGTTAGGTCATCAACCTATTGGTCTGCCAAATGTACATACTCAGACATATAGCAATACATCTGTCTCCGGTCAGAGGATGCATGCCTATGTTGTGACAGCATTCAACATAGGACTTTGGTTATCTCGATCTCGTAAAGTCAACTCTTTGACCTAACTAATCTGACACCTCCGAATCTCTATTCCTGTGCAGAGGACCTGCATCAAGAGGTCGGTCAGATATCAGCCTATTTGAGAAAGGATTGCCATCTCCTACTCAGGCTGGAGATCACATCTTAACAATCATTTAACGGTGCTTGATGAGTCCTCAATCTAACTCTTTAGATATTCATCCAAGCACCAGCCTCTATGATTCAATAATTGAATCAACAGCTGTATGATCATTAAGATAGCCATGGTACATAACCCTAATTGTACAGAGGGACCTATTATGCAAATTATTTATTCTTCATTTCAGATCAGGGAATGATATTCGCAATAACATTTATTGCATAATGGCTCGTCGTGGGCTCACATGTCCAACAATCTCCCACTAGCCCAAAGAGCCATTAGCGGGCTAATCATTTAATCCACACTCATGTGACAATCATATGCTATTTAGAAAAATAGCTAGGTAAGCTGATCAGTCACTCTGTTCCCAAAAGACTATGTCAAGTCCTTTTACGGCACTTGCATATCCCTAGGTAACAGTGCTCGCATCCAATGCGAATGTTGCATCTAATGCAACCTATACTCAGTCTAGTCAAAGCAGTTATAGTGTCCTTGACACTATTGCTCAATAACTATTACAACCAGTATTTCCATAATCCTTACCAGAATACCCTTATTCCGGGAGATCACTATCTCTCAAGGTATCCACAGTTAAGACCTTTTAGATCTCTATCTATAAAGTCTTAACTTCTTAAAAATAAGACATAGAGATCACCATCTCTAAAGCCTTATCATCTTTGAAGATATTGTTATTACTGCAATCAAGTGTTTTATCTTCATAGTAGGATTAGTAACAGTTTACTACTCCCACTGCATGGCAGATATCTGGCTTTTGTACACATCTAGCATACACTTAGCTTCTCGTAACTGATGCACAAGTGCAAGCAGTTCTAGCATTCACTTCCTCAACTCTTTGAGGTGCTATCCCTTTAGATAGGTCAGTACCAAATCTCAAGGGAAGGAAGCCTTTCTTGGAATTTCCAAGAATGGAATACGTCCAAGCTGTACTACAAATGTGACAGTCCCAATACCCTCTTTTCTTTGCTTCTGAACAACTTCAGAACTAAGATCTAAGAGGTATTCTTGAGATCATATCTCAAGGTGTGGAATAGCCAGTCTATATATAACACTTATTATCATCCTTATATCATTCCAAATGATTAGGATATTATCTACATTTAGCACGATGAACACAATGGCACTCCCACTAAGCTTCACATGGTTCATAAAGATTCTATTTGAAATCATAACATTTATAATTTCATCAAATCTTATGTTCCAACAACAAGAAGCTTATTTGAGTCCATAGATGGATTTCTTTAGCTTTCACACCTTACTTTCCCCGATCATGAAGCCCTGGGGCTACTTCATGTGAATATCCTCAGAGAGGTATTCTTAAGAGGAATGCAATCTTGAATTACATCCTGAAGATGCAATAGTCAAGTTGTGTAGCTAAGGTTAGCAATATTCTGATGAGTTTAAGCATGGTTACCGAAGAGCAAGTCTCATCGCAAGCAATGTCTTCTCTTCCGATGTGTAGCTTATGGCTACGAACCGAGCTTTGAAGGTCTCCACCTTCTCATCAGGTTCCCTCTCTTCTTGAAGATCCATTTACACCTTAATGGGTCTAACCCTTATAGGTGGATCCTCGAGGGTCCATATACAACACTTGTATATGAAGTCTACTTTAGACTTTATTGCTAATATCCATCTTTCCATGTCATGATCTTTAGGAGCTTCATCACATGAAGTCCGATCATTGTCAGACTTGGCTGATACATGGAATACATCTTCAAACTCATTTGAAGAGGTATTAGTGCTTCATCTTTAATTGTCCCTTTTAGTTTCCGATTTCAGGAGCCTCATTGTCATTTCAAGATTAAATGAGTTCCTTTACTTCATTTTCATCTTGATTCTCAAGAGTCTCAATCCTCCAAGAATCACATTCTCAGAGATGAGATCTTTTAAGAATCTCAAGGTCATAAAGTAGGTATCCAATACCATACTTTATTTTCCTAATGAAGTAGCACTCTCAAGTGCTAGATTCCAGCTTACATCCATGGAACCTTATTAAGGATATATATTGTAGTCTCTACTACACATATATACCTGGAAACTAAGAGGATAATTATGCTAAAATTCATCAAAAGAATTAAATCATGTCACACATGATCCAATTGTATCTCCCTACAACTCCAATGAGTTTAGGTTTATCAGGAGGAGTGAGATAGAAATGATATTCATATCTCCATAAGGTATTCTTTTGAATTTTATCTAACAGGTACTTGCTACCTTGGTTAGATCAAATTCATTTATTCTTCCTTCAAACTTTGGTTCTAAACCAAAATTGTGAAATCTTTGAACATTTCAAAGGTTTCTCAGGTGAAGAAAAGAAATCTCATATCATACATAATCATCAATAGATATCACATATCCATAATGTTCACTATGATATAGATGATCCACATACATCAATATGTATGAGATCTTGAATACATCGACATTTAACACCATTCCCAGAGAAGGGTGTATTGGACATTTTACTCTGAATACAATATTCACAAGTATGTAAGATTTGAAATTTTAGACATTCTAAAGTTTCATATCCTACTAGTCTATTGATCATATCAATAGACATATGTCCAAGACTTGATGCCAGATCATTATCAAATGATCTTCATCCTCCTACTGATCTTATAAGGTTTGATTTTCAGTATTAGAAATCTTAATGAACCATTCATTAATTTTCTAATTTTGTGGAGTCCACTAGATGTTTGATTACTATTTGAAATATTTCCATCATAACTCTTTATGATAGTTCTATCTCAGAATTCATGTTTATTTCCAACATTTAGAAACAAACAATGAGTGTACTCTACTATCTAGGTCATAGAGACATTCTCCAAGACTAAGGGCTCTCCCACTGAGAATATGAAGTACATCTATCCAATAGAGATTGTCGCAACAATTGCACCAATATCCATGTTGATGACTATTAAACTTTAAGATCAAATTTCTAATCTTCTAATATATATATATGCAACCAATTGCAAATGTCATTAGAAGATTGGGATACAATTGTCAGACTTTATCTTATGAAATAATAAAGTCAGAGTCAATGATTATATGTAGATTATTCTGATGCTCTATCTGAGTCCTTCACTAAGGATTTTAGACAGACTTGATAGTCATACTATCAACACATCAACATATTGCAGTATTGGCATTCATCCAACTCTTTGGATGTCATATGGAAGTCACAGAAGTAGGTCAACTTTTTGACTTTCCTTCTTACTCGGGTCTGACCCATGCTTCCACTGCACTCTCTTAATCTATAAACAACCATTGCTTAAGACTAAGGATCTCTTATGTTAAATTCAAAAGAATTTAATGTAAGAGCATTTCAACATTTATACATGCTTCAGTAAATTCATACAATATGAATATTATGAAGCTTCATGAATGACTAGAGTATAGACAGTAGAATGATGACACTCATCATATCTACATGCATCTTAACTCTTAGAGACTTAGGTTCAGGTAGGTATTCAAACATTTTGAATACATCATCTCTTTCGAGCCACCATTCTGCATAATGCAGAGAACCATGCCATTCATGATTAAATGTCTAAAGCACATATGTATGCCAAAATATCTTCTTTTATTTTATAAGGATTATCCGACAATTACGATCACCATCGACATGTCACTTCCAAAGTACACTCGATGAAAGATCAAGACTATAGAGACATACAAACCCTAATGTGATGTCTTATTGTCTTATTTAATTGCCCTTCCTCATTATGTTGAGGGTACTTGCACACTGCAACCACATACATTATGTGTCTAATTGCAAGTACAATATCTGGATCATGAGTCCAATCCAAGATATTTTTACTGGTTATCATTGAGTATAACATTGAGTGGGTTTAATGAAGGATTATCTGAAATAAGAAATTTGCATAAGGGTATATATATTATATATACATGTTTTACTTTGATTTAGGATTTTTTATATCAAAGTTGTCTTGCCTTGTCAACACTGAAAGTTCATTCCCTTAATCACTTTCAATGTAAGAGATATTCTTACCATTATATCTCTAGCAAGATCTGGGATCTCCTTTCCTATCTTTGTCGCATCCCAATAATATGAGAACTTACGACTCCGATAAAAAGAAGCGGGAACTCATTCCGCCTTGCAAGTCCAACTTGCATTCCCAATTCGGTCTTTAACACCCGGGCCCACCACCCCTAAGATGATGTTGACCCGTTGCTAATTGAACCAACCGTCAACAGGATTAGAACTCGCTATGCGCAATCCAATATCGCCCCAATAATATGAGGACTCGATATTGGGGTCACTACGCATACGGCCTTACTCTTTCGAGAAGCAAAGAGCCCGATCCAGATGCGCTTGCATATAGGATCTGTCACTTCGGACAGGCGTCTCCTATATACAATCCCTGGCGACGGAACCCTTCGCCTTGACGGGAGACCATGGATGTCACTTATGTGATCCTCCACCTCATATTCAAATTGTAATTAATTATCGTGAATCATATTCACATAATTAATTCTTCCAAGGAAAATATACATCTATTCATAATAGAGTGTTTATTGGACATAATTAATTTAATCACATTAAATTAATCATCAATCCAAACATCAATCAACAAACATGTCTTTTACTTGAATAGTAGGTATATACTCAAAGTACGTATTATTCGAATTTTAATAATTAGAAAAATACACATTGTCTGTCTCCGGCATTATACAGTCCATACCCGCTGTCATGGCCAGTACCGACGAGAGTGGGACGGACCACATACGTTGCAACCCGCTACCCCAATGCTCTCCGACTAGGCACCACATCCGCCTCGAGAAAGGATAATACCAGATAGACCATCATGTACTTTGAGATGTTCATCGGTTTTTCAACCGAAATTATACCATATAATATAAATCAAAACATTTTTGATTATAAGGAGATTTGCTAGACAAATCCCCAATCCTATTCAAGCAAAAGGGTTTTTCATGTAAAAGTTGTCCTACAACTATTGTAGGATAAACTATGATTTTCATGAAAGCAATATTTGTTGATGAACCAATGATCAAGATCTAATATCTCATCATTGTGGTTTAGGCAAGTGTCATTCAATGAAATAATTATCTCTTTAAATATTTCACAAATATTTATCACTAATTATTCCAGAAAATTGACAATTAATTTTCATCATGATAATTGAATGACATATCACAAGGTTCAAGATCAAAATTGTTAATTTCCAGCAGTGACCCCCAATCACTAAAATTAACTTATCTTGATCAATCTAAATCCAAAAAATGCAAACTCAGTTTCCAAAAATTGCTTATTTGGTTTATTAAAGAAACCAAGTGATAATTCACGCATTTCAAGGCGGATTAAAACCGTAATTATCTCATTAATTACGTTCAAATCCGCAGTTCCCGCAACAGTGAATATAGTCATATTCAAAAAGCCATATCTTGAGCAAATGAAGTCCAAATTTAGTAAACTCAAGTCCTATGGTTTCCTTGTTTAATGGGGAACAAAATCCAATTGAAAATTTCGTGTTTAAACATTTTAAACAGTGCCAAAAAATTCAATTTTACAGAGGTGCGAAAATTGAAATGCAGTAAAAATTTCGCAACCCTTTCAAGAACCAAATCGTTTAAGGTCTATGGATCATATCCAAAACCTTATTCAACCTGGCTCTGATACCACTTGAAGGATATTGAGAATCCTCAAGCGCATCACGGAAGCGTGTCGATCGCATCGTATGCAATCGGAGCAACTAGTCGCACTAGTTGCTAGATGCAGCGGAAATTAAATTTTTTAACTTTAAAGATGAAACCACATGATCACGAGAACACTTCTCGGATCGTTTCATCAAACCACAAAGTACAAGGAATACCTCTTGAAGCGTGGTTGTGATCGCGAGATCCCAAAGTAGAGATCCTCCTATCTTAAGTCCGATCCACGGAGAATGCGCTTGCAGGCACGATGATGAGTCGCGTCCTTCCCGCAATCCTTTGACGAAGATCCAAGCGTCGAGGCGTAGCAAAATGATCTCCTTCCTAATACACAAAGTGGACAGCCACTTGAATATTAGGGAGACCCCACGAGAATGAGAGAGAGAGAGAGAAGAGTTCTTCAACTCAAGAATGTTGTTGTTGTAACTTGGAAAGGCTACCCTAGCCCTCCTTTTATACTAGTTTAGGGTCCAATGGATCTCAATCCATGGGATACATGGATCCAAGGGCTACGCTTGGTCCATGCTAAATCAATGGCTATGATTGTTGTTGGTTAAAACCAACAACATTAATTTAAATTAAAAAATGTTGCAACATTATCTACATAATTTAATTTAACATTAACTAATTTTAAGAGATAATGTGATAAATGAAATGGAGTCAACCAACCTCCCTAAAATTGGGGTTTATTTTGTCTCCTTTTTATTTATCTTATTATTTCTTAATTAAATTGCAATAACTATTATTGCAATAATATCCACCAAATTAATTCCAAATTAATTTGTGAATATTTCAATCATGCCATTGAATATTATGTGAATCATATTCACAACCCAAACTAATTAGTAAATTGCATTTCCAATTAATTAATAAATGTGAATCCAATCCACATTATTAATTAACAAATGCTATTTACATAGATTCTCTCTCTTCAATATATATATTATAAATCATATTTATAATACACATATATCATGGATAGTATTATCCACATTCTCTAATCCTTGATAATTAAATCCTATTTAATTATCTTAGATAATCATTTTCACAACATGAATCATATTCATATTTAAGCTTGATAATTAAATCTCATTTAATCATCAAGTCCTTGCTTGGATATTTCATCAAAAGAATTATTCTTGAACCCTTTCATGAATAATGTGCTTTCTCCGCAGATACTTGGAGATAAGGACAGGGCGATTGTATTATTCCACGTATAGTGACTTGGACATTGAGATATTATCTCAAATCCAGATCGAACGAACCTCCCATAGATGCTTGATTAAATCAAGACCGCAAATCCAATCTTCTCATTGAATCTGAATCTCATTCAGACCAATGTCCAACACTTGGACTAAGATCGGATCGCTTCTCTACTGAAAGGAGTCACTAAAATCCAGACCTGTTTCATCACTCCCTCGGAATGGAAGCGACATGGATATACAATCGTTTATGATCACATCACCCTCAGGTATTCCCAATACCTGTACATCCTGCATACTGGAAGACCCATGGTCAACCCGAAGATCAAGATCTATTTTACACTGTCTTCTTCAGGGTTTGATCACCAAGTTTCTCATTTGATCATTGGGATTTGGTATCGATCATATACTTTCCAAAAGCATATATCATACCTAGGTCTTGATCATATACTTTCCAAAAGCATATATCAAACCTTCAAATTCAGTCAAGCTTCCAAAGCGAGACGACCGTGCACGGAATTTGATTCTTCCCAATATCTCATGAGTGAGCTCATGTCTTCCGGTTCAGTAGCGAACCTGTATGATCCCTTTGAGAGATCGTATTACTCATATGCCCTTACATGCACACCAGCGCGCCGGTGTATAGACCTTGGTTAGGTCATCAACCTATTGGTCTGCCAAATGTACATACTCAGACATATAGCAATACATCTGTCTCCGGTCAGAGGATGCATGCCTATGCTGTGACAGCATTCAACATAGGACTTTGGTTATCTCGATCTCGTAAAGTCAACTCTTTGACCTAACTAATCTGACACCTCCGAATCTCTATTCCTGTGCAGAGGACCTGCATCAAGAGGTCGGTCAGATATCAGCCTATTTGAGAAAGGATTGCCATCTCCTACTCAGGCTGGAGATCACATCTTAACAATCATTTAACGGTGCTTGATGAGTCCTCAATCTAACTCTTTAGATATTCATCCAAGCACCAGCCTCTATGATTCAATAATTGAATCAACAGCTGTATGATCATTAAGATAGCCATGGTACATAACCCTAATTGTACAGAGGGACCTATTATGCAAATTATTTATTCTTCATTTCAGATCAGGGAATGATATTCGCAATAACATTTATTGCATAATGGCTCGTCGTGGGCTCACATGTCCAACAGGATCACCAGCAGAAACCTCTGGAATTCTTCAGATCTCGACTCGGCGACGATTTCTACATCTGCAGATTTCAGGTATATCGGTCTAGAAACCAATATGTGATCAGTAGCAAAAGACTGCACATCGGTCTCAGAAAAACTAAACATCAGGTGGATCACTGGCAACTAACAGTTCATTTGACACTGTTTAAAGCTAAGGACTGTATTGAAATCCGTATAAAAGTTAGAATTTTGTGTAATGCACGGGGTTTTCCTCGTAGCTATTATGTTTCCTTATTGGAATTGCTGACGATGTTACCATAGGAGCCCGGAGTTGTTGAAGCCGAACTTGGGTCCATAAGCAAGGAATCAATAATCAAGCAGTTCTACACACATCGCGATCCGAATCCGTTAATTGTACCGAAAAACCCAGGTTTCGGATACATGCCTAGCCACGAAATAGTCCTACCACCATGGCTGACCGAAGAAGATGCTGCCTAAATCGCAAGCAAGTTCGACAAAACCGGATTCTCCGGCCCATTGAACTATTATCGTGCCTTGGATACGTATGTTTCTCTATCCCCGCTCTTTGATCTTAGAATGGGAACTATGCCCTCATCGGTTCATTAAACCGCTTGCAGGAACATGGAGCTCATGGCAGCATGGAAAGGAGCCAAAGTTGGGGTGCCTGCGAAGTTTATAATGGGAGAATTGGACCTGACTTACAATTTCCCGGGTGTTAGAGACTACCTGCAGAATGGAGGCTTCAAGGAAGATGTCCCCCTGCTGGAAGATGTGGTCATTATGGAGGGCGCCGCACACTTCATCAATCAAGAGAAAGCTCAGGAGATCACCCATTACATCCATGATTTCATCTCCAAATTCTAAATTTGGCTACATATGCACCTGCAGATAAGTTGCCAACATGCATGTGATGTAACTACTACTTTTAAACCCACTCCTCTCTAATGTGGGCCTCACATTTCCTCTTTTTAATACATTAAATAAATCAATTCTCTTTCATCCGCTCAATCAAAAAATAATATATTATGCCATCGTATCAGTTGGAGTATTTGGTTATGCGTCTCTTATATGAGAGATGGGTAAATAGATCTCTCCATGATCCATTTACCCCCACATCTACCAGTTTGGAGATGTGGAGACTCGATGGGGGCTATATATAGACCCCCACATCCCTTGTATTCAGATGAGAGAAAAGCAATAGAAGCATCAACCCTTTGTGGCGCTCTCGTGGATTTATCCCACTGCTTAGGCTCCGTTTGGTTGCAGGGTAGGGCAGGGTTGGGTTGGCCCAACCCGGGGTACCTCTCCTTCCAAACATCTCAATCCTCCTCACAATTTACTATTCACAGGGGTACCCCAACCCAACCCATCCCTGCCCAACCCTGCAACTAAACGAACCCTTAGGGAGTAGGGTTCCACGTAAAAATCCATGTGTTACATATTTATTTTTATGTTCTTCTGCTCTGTTTATCATTTTCGCTTCCTCATTCTCTATTTTCTAACATGATATCAGAGCGGGTCGATTCTTGAGGAGTTTATGTTCATTATTTCTATTCAAGATTCGATTGTAATGTCGTTCATTCTTAATGATTATATATTCATATATGGTTCAAGTTTTTTGGTTCAAGATCTCTAGGGTTTTCTAAAACCCTAGATCCACAGTCTAACCCGGAAGCATGAGGCGCTCCTCCATATCTCCAGGTTCAGGATCATCCTCCAAGTTCTAGTGTCTTTTCTGTTAAAACCCTAATTGGAGGTGACACTCAGATCTACACAAGCCCCTACGATGGATCCAGGCAGCAGTCGTTGCCTCCCTGCATACTTTGATGATCGTCATGGGACCAAAGCCGCATATGGTGGCACCAAAGCCGCATATGGTGGCACGCAGCAAGCAAGCAGATTCTGGAGCATTCACAGCACCACCGTACTAGCGCAAGAGCAGGAACCCTCACAGCTCCTCCTCCACTGGATCTAGAAGCCCAGGCGAGTCTCCCACCCCTCGCGGCCCCCACACATACTCCTAGTCCAATTGTGATGCGAGACCAAATTCTTCCTGGCGGGATCCCCATCTACGAACCCCAGGCGGCGGCGCCCCTCTGATCGTGCTTCCAGGCAGCGCATGTGCTTCAGGCGATGTTGCTCCAAGCTCCAACGACGAACTCTTCTCGCCACACACCCGCATCCAGGTGGTACCGCCGCATCTTCCCTCCGAGCATCAGCAACGACGTGCCCCCGTGGTCCTCTGGGTGCATCCAGGCGAGCCCTCGCGGCTCCTTGCGCGACGTCCAGGCGCCTTGCGCCATCCATTTGCCACTTGCTCCTACCCTCAAGCAACATCCCCATCGGGGTGTTTAAAAAAATTATGGGGTTATTTTGTTTAGGCGGGTCATGCTCTGATCATAAAAGGGGGGTGCAATATCTTTGGGCCCAGGTGGGCTGAATACTATTTAAAAAAGGGGGCGTACAAAAAAACATACACAAAGCAAAAAAAATCGAATAAAGGGTACGTATAAATAAAAAAACCGTACGCAAATTACAAAAAAGGAAATGAAAAGCTGTAAAAAAAATTATGAACGGCTTATGTGACGACTATTATATAAAAAAAGTTTATTAGCCGAAAAAAATGTTGCAAGGAAAGCCGAAAAAAATAATGTGAAATGGCTAAAAAATATTGATTAAAAAATGATGATTTAAGAAGCTGAAAATTGAGAAAAAAATGTGTGAATGACTTATTGTTTGCTTTATTTTCTCCCCTTATTCTTGTCTTGTCTTGGCTTCTCCCAACATGGTCCACATCATTGTCATCGTTGTTTTCCGACCAGTCCGGGAGAAAGAGGGTGTATATGTAGAGTTACGGGTCTTCTCTAGATTTCAGATTCGTCAGACCATTCAGATTCCAGACTCTACAGTTGATAGCAGATTTTCAGAATCGATGATTGGTTCAGAGTCCTCAGTTTCGGACTCGCATATGTATGCGATCTTCATTCAGATATGCAGATGTTTGCCATCTTTTGTAGTGGTCCCCATCTTTTCTTATTTTCGGCCAGAGTTTTCATGTGAGTCATAGGGACTACAGAGTAGAGGACCATTCCCTATGCCATGTTGGCTAGGATTTTCATGTGGTATCATAGGGACTCCACAGTAGAGTATCATACTCTATGCCAGATGGGAGAGACCCAGTTCTCCGACGATGAGACTTTTCAGACTCCATTCTCCAGCGTTCGTGGACTCTGACGAGGATTGCACTTCCATGACCTTTTTCAGTTCGGTCCTTTTCAGAGATAGAGCAGTTATCCACATGTTGTGGTGGGCCAGAGTACTCCGACGAGGAGACTCATTTCCAGTTGCGTGACTCTGATAGGCACAATACAAAGCAAATGCTCTCCGACGAGGAGATTCAATTGATTCACACTCCAACCCGTTCGTCCTCCTCACATGCACGGCATGAGAAGCAACACCCTCGACAACAACCGACAGTTGTGCGCGTTGAGTTGATATTGTCCGTGGTGCCATGTAGTGAGTTGAGTTTCTTTCTGTTTGTCCAAGCTGAGCATTGCATGCTCTAGCTTGAGAGGGAGTGTTGGAGTATTTGGTTATGAATCTCTTATATGAGATATGGATAAATGGATCTCTCCAGGATCCATTTACCCATTTAGAGTTTAATCCCACATCTACCAGTTTGGAGATGTGGAGACTTAGTGGGGGTTTATATAGACCCCCACACCCCTTGTAATCAAATGAGAGAAAAGCAATAGAAGCATCAGCCCTTTGTGGCGTTCTCCTGTGATTTTGTCCCGTTCCTTAGGGAGTAAGATTCCACGTAAAAATCCTTGTGTTCCATGTTTATCTTTACGTTCTTATGCTCTATTTATCATTTTGCTTATAAACTACTCAATTTCTACTCACTTTTCCAAACTTCAATACAATCACATCACAATAACTATTTACTTTTTCAAACTTTAATACAATCATATCACAACAAACCCACCCCAGTTTAACCCTCTATCCAAACACTAAAACACAAAAACAAGTTATCCTCTACCAGTTTAACCCACCCTGACCCGCATACCAAACACACCCTTAGGTTTTTCATATCCATTATACTTGTGGACTAGTTCATCGACGTATCACAAAATGAAAATTGAGATGATCAATAGATCAAGCATCGCAATCAACCAACACGATACGTGTTACACTACTCTCTTTTGCTCTCTTTCTATATAACCCTAACCTACAAAATAAAGACCACTCTTATTTTATAAAACAAATTTCATCTCCAAAACTAATCTCAATTAGTACTTGAAGAGAGGATAAATTCGATCATTAAGTTTGGATCTAAATCAAATACCAGAAGATATCCATGGAAAGAGAGCTTGACAAGTTTTGCTTATCCACCTAAAAAGAGAATTGTAACAAGAAACAATGGTTGCCATTATTAAATATTTGAAACTGGGGAAATTATTGAAGACATTATCAACTTCCAAGTCATTTGGGAACAATTTCTGCATAAAATGTGGATCAAGTTATCTGATTTGAACTGAGCAGAATGGATTAGTCATGCATTTACTTCCAAATCTTCTGCTGGAGTTCTGGAAGATCCTTGATCATCAGAATAAGAAAGAAAAATTAAATGAATGAATCATATTGACTACATAGGCCTCCAGTTCTTATGATAAACATCACTGTACAATGAAGATCAACAATGTTTGCTCGCAAGATAAATCAAAATAAAGAATGAAAAAACATTGAATAGATTTTATCTCGGCACAATCTTTTAATTGAAATAACACCAAGTACACGTATGATATATAAATGATCAAGTATGATATGTAAATGATCAAGCTCTGAGGTGGATCCCAGTATCGCAGATCTCTCCCTTTGAGCTATGGCATTCTCTATAAATAAATTCAACTTCTTCCACCTTTAGGTACCTGTTCAAATAGGAAGGAAAATTGGCTAAGGCTCAAGTTCAATTTTTTCCTAGAATAATTTCATGATAATTTATTGCTTACAGAAAGAACTCGGAACGAGAAGTTTTAATTATACAAAAGATGTTTACGTGCATATACATGGCAAAATTTTTCTACTTCCACCCACATGTTCGCACAGAGAGGGTTATGAAAATTTTTCAGGAAAAAATGAGAGCATGTCATACCTAGAAAAATAAATAATATGATTTTGCATCTTAGGTTTTTGAACTTTCTAACTCCAGTCCCATCAAGGAGGATTAATGATAAATTGTGACATCCAGTCTGAAAATAAATTAAATGCACCTTGAATTGCTAATTAAATATGCGATGGTGGGGACAGAGAGTTGTTGCAATGTTCTTCCTCTTCCGGCATCCCCAATAGTTCCCCTTTAATAAATTGAAGTGTATGATAGTCTGCTGTGTCTCTGACTCGGAAAAAAAAAGATAGGTTTCCTTTCTTCCAAGTTCGTTAGTATTGTCCTGGCATGTCAATCTATCATTAGGAGGTGTTACCATTGCTTTTATTTTAGGGATTTTTACCCCACGAACCCTATAAACTTTTTAAATTACATTCTTGACCTTTGAAACAATGTAATTCCTCCCTCAACCCCGTAAACTTGCTCCGTCTTACCCCACAGACCCTGTCATTACGTTTTTTTTAGAACCTTGCCAATACTTTTACTTTTACTTGAGTCAATAACATGGGTTAATCAAACCATTGGTCCATTGGATGGCGGATCTTCCATCTCCTCACATCATTCTTCCTCTTCCTCTTCTTCTTCTTCCTCCATTCCTCTTCTTCTTCCTTCTCTCTATAATTTCTCTCTTCACTACATCTCCATCCGTCCACCAAATCACAACTTTTTTCTATTTTCATGGGTAAACCATATCATATGATCACGAAAATGATTTTTAAAATTTTTTTGGGATGAATTCCTATTAGTCAAATATTTATTGTTGCTAAATAAATGCATTATAAAATTTTCCCCCAATCTGAAGTGGAACCGAACGAGGAGACCTCCGCCAGCACATCCAAGCTCGAGAAGAGCGTGATGCAGGCCACGGGTATCGTCACAAGCAACGTGGCGTATACGGGTGTCCTCTTCTTGGGGTGGACGAATTTGTAGCAGAGAGGGATCATGTGCGCCCGCACAATCTGCATGTTGTAGCACACCTGGCCGAGCAATCCCACCGGAAGCCCCGTGGTCATCCCCTTGAGAGCCCCTAGCGCCATCAGGTACTATGCCCACCGCATCCCGATGCTCACGAATGCGCCACCGAGTAGGCCACGTTCGGGTCGAGATCTATGTACTTCTGCATCATGCTCAGTACCCGCCCCATGATACAGTACATCACGGTGATGGATGTCATGAATCTAACTAGACCCAACGGGACGGGATATCCTTTGTGGAGTTCTTCGTCTCCTCCGCCATCATCACGATCATGTCGAACCCTGTGCAGGACCAATACACCACGATTGCACCCTAGAGGGCCCCCTGTGCTCCACATGGGAAGAACGAATTCAGATTCGACAGATTTGCGTGGAAGAAACAGGTAACCATGATGAAGAGGATGATCGCAACACTGAGGATCGACTTGATCCAGTTTAGCCTGGACATCCGCTGGTTTTGAGCATCAAGATTGTCGATAAGATCACCAGCACGAATACGATGATGGGATCCAGAAAGTTGAAGCCGTCGACGAGGCTTGGGACATGGAAACGTCCACGATCTCCTGAGAACCACCGCCCCGATTGCCGCCTCCAGTAGGATGTTCGCGGCGGCGATAAATGCCACGAACTCGCCAAACTCCATGCGGAGATATGAGAACGAGCTGCATACAGAGACAGGGCAGAGGGTGGAGGAGGAGCAAGCTTCTCCCCCTTGGCTTCAAACCGCCGCCCTCGAAGGATGCACCTGCCCCGACGACCGCATTCTCCCCTTGGCTTCAAACCGCCGCCCTCGAAGGATGCACCTGCCCCGGCGGCCGCATGCTCACTTACGGAATGCGGGGCTTGGGTGTCGTCACAACCGTCGATCTCGGAGCCATGGAGGAGGTGGAGGGTCGGCCAGAAGAGGAGGAAGAAGAAGAGATGGGCGGAGATGGTTCTGGATGGGGAAAGAGAGGTGAGGAGGGAGAAAGGGAGACGGGCGGTCATTGTAATTTTTCAAAATAAAAGGGTATATATATATATATATAAACTAACAGAATCCAACTAGTTTTAACAGCCCAATGGATGGGAGTTAACCGCAGGGTTCGTGGGGTAAGAGTTAACAAGTTTTCGGATCGATCGAGGGAGGAATTAAGTTGTTTCAAAAGTCGAGAAGGTAATTATCAAAGTTTATATTGTTCGTGGGGGTAAAAATTCCTTTATTTTAATGTCACAAACTTAGACCTGAGCTTTCAAGTGTGATTTGTTCTGGGGTGCTACATTTAGACTCTATTAATTTCTTGGACAATGTAAAACCTTTTCTGATCTAGCTAATCCAGTTTCCTGTTACTATTTTCTTACTAGGTCAATTGCATTTCCAACTAATCAAGGTTTTGAACCAATGACTTGAATCATGTGAGCAGTTCTTGGGGTGTTGTACTTCAAATTCGTCGACTTTAAGTAGCACCAGCGTTAAAAAGTAGCCCAGTGGGGAAGCTATTGTTCCAAGAAACGAAGATGTTAAGTATAGCTTCATCCCAGCAAATAGCATCTTACAACCCATAAGAACAACATGACTTGCTATTTCACCATTTATGCATTTTGAGACCATTGTGTGAGTACATTCCCTAGAAATGGTCAGTCCTTTCGGTTTTCGAAACATATACTAGAAAAATTGCTTCAAGTAATTGTAAACTTTCAAACTGGTTGTGCGTGATAATCCATTTACCCTTCATGTTGCTCACTCCACTGTTCTCTGAGCAAGTATGTTTTTACTAGAAACTCTTTCCTCACCTTGAGGTTAGGGCTATGATATCTTTGTGCTGGGTTTTATTTCCATTAAAGTGTTTTCCACGTAAATCTTATGTTATTTTTTGGCTTGGTTTTGTAACTTGGTATACACGCTTTATCAAGTTGTTTGAGAACATCATTGCCCCCATGGGATTTTTTGCACCAGTGTCATGCTGGATCGCAGTCGCGAGGTTTTTTATTCTCAAGCAATTGTCAGCTTCACATGATGACACCAGCTCGCACAGCTGGCACTAGCACTGCTAAAGCTATTTAAGTCTAGCATAGCCCAACCTAGCCGCACACTCACTCACATGGCTCTGTCTGTGCTTACCCCTACACGGCCACCTGCATGTGCCCATTCGCATGCCCAATGCTCCAACCCTGCCGTCAGCCCTCCTGCTGCTCACCTGCCAAGTCGCTGAGCCCCCCCCCCTCTATTGCATTCTTGTGCTCCATGTAAGACAGTGTTTTTTCCAGCTTTGGTGGTTGTTCTTGATGTTCGTCTGTGACAGCTTTTTCGATTGTTTGTCAGTTGTCTCTTGTTTGCTTGGCCCTCTTTCTTTAATCGTGGATGAAAGAAATGTTGATGCCAACATTTTTTGAGCCGAAGGTTGACGCCAACATGCATGGAAAAACCTGAGTTTTTTCCACCGCCCCAGTCCGCAACAAAGCCAACCCCACCCGATAAACTCCACCGCCCCTGCGTTGTATTATTCAAGTCACCAGGCCATACCACCACCGTAATCTTCATGCCATATTGTACGGTTCCCCACCAAATAATTCACCCACCACCACCATCTAACTTCCACTCGATTCATCAACCCCCACGGGTTTGAGTATGATCTAAGAAGTCCTTGAAGGTTTCATATTTTTTCTGCAGCAGGTCTGACACCTTGGTTCGAGATGTCCCGGTCAAAAGTTACATCTCGGAGATATGATGAAGGAAGCACATGACTACCCTCATTTGGCTCGATCCCTAAGTTGGACGAGACCAACTATTCTAAGTGGTCTCGCATGTTCCTCGTGATCTTATGAGGATACGACAATGATCATATTTTATTGGAGTCAGAGCCTGCTAACAAGACAAGATAACTCACCACATGGACGAAAGATGACGGGATGGTCAGTTCTTGGATCATGGTCAGCGTCATCAACAGAATTGCAAATAAGCTCGTGTACTACAGCACTGCTCATGATATATGGATTTCCATTCAAGTAACATATGGTCAGGAGAAGAATTCCGGATGAGTGTATCAGACATATTTTGACATGTTGAATATGAAGTAAGAAGGACATTCCCTGGCAGAGTTCTTCTCTCTCCTAAAATCTTTATTTGATGATATAATGCTTGCATTCCAGGTTGTATATGTCCTACCCAGAAGCAACATCGCCAAAAGATGGCAGTTCTGGTATTCCCAACTGGACAATCCAAGCTATGCCGCAACCCACGATCAGATGATTGTTGCAGTCCTCCCCACTATTGAGGAGACATATATCCATGGATCAAATTTCGT
Source organism: Ottelia alismoides (assembly GCA_037367405.1). Classification (NCBI taxonomy): domain Eukaryota; kingdom Viridiplantae; phylum Streptophyta; class Magnoliopsida; order Alismatales; family Hydrocharitaceae; genus Ottelia; species Ottelia alismoides. The sequence goes on along the minus strand of JAZKJV010007386.1, from coordinate 254,940 downwards.
CGAAATTCGACCGAAATTCGATTTCGACAGGTGACCGAAGTCCAACCGAAATGGCTAATTATCGATCGAAATTTGAGGGTCCAGTTCAAAAACAGACCGAAATTTCGATCGATCGCTTAAATGGCGATCGAAATTAAAATTTGAGGCCTTGCATACAACACCCTAAGCCACCTTGTTGTCCCTACTATGAGCCCCGCTATTGAACTTCAGGTATATGTTTTGCCCCGGCTGCCCCATCTGGGCAAGGAGATCGTAGATCATTTAGGAGCTGTGGTCAGGGCACTTTGTTACAAGACGAGGTCGAGGCACAATTTATTGTACCTACCGTCACAAATTTCGACGCACAGAGGTTTCCTGCTATATTAAACTATTAAACAAGGTCATTCTGCTCCCATTAAGACCTTAGATGTCGGATTTTGATTTCGTTTCGACGACTGACCAAAAGGAAATTTCGACTGAAATTTTGGTCATTTCAGTCGGTTTTTGAACTAGGGCCCCCAAATTCGTCCGATATAGGCCATTTCGGTCGAATTTTGGTCACCTACCGAAATCGAAATTCGGTCGAATTTCGACAAAATTTGATCTCATGGCTCCCATTACTCGAACTGCTACTAACAAAGATGGCCCTCCTGTTGAAGTACATAAACGGGACTTCGAAAATCTGATGTAGCATCTGATCATGCTACAACCGAACAAGTCTTCTTACTCACATCAAACCGATATTCCAGAGACTACAACGGTCACTCGTACAGGTATCTTTGTCGCTTCCGTAAAAGAATTACGAAAACGGAGTGGTTTATTGATACATGTGCATCCACTCACCTATGTGGGGAACAAACCCATTGACATCAGATGCACAATGTCCCTGGGCGATCTATATAGGTTGTTGATGGCAAAATTTCCCATATAAAGGGAAAAGGAGATGTATATCTAACTCATATCATCAGACTCGATAATGTTCTATTTGTCTTGGAATTTCCCATCAATCTTCTTTCTATTAGCCAGATTTGCAAGGAGCTCAATTGTCGAGCTATATTTGATGTCATTTCCTGTGTTTTTCAGGACATACTGACTGGGAGAATGATCAGTGCATGTTGTAAAGAAGGGTCTGTCTACCATCATGTTCAATCATCTAGGACTGCCACCTACTTTGGGATTTCCTTTTCTACGTTTTCTGATGCTCTCCGACACCAACATCTAGGTCATCCCTTTCTTCAGAAGCTTCGATGGGTTCTTTAGCTCCCACCCGCTGTCAGCCTAGAGTGTGAGGCATACCAATTGAGGAAGCAACATAGGAGTTCTTTTCCTCCTTATGGTACAATCCATTCTAATAGATTGTTTGAACTTGTTCATCTTGATGTATTAGGACCCGATGGTTATCCTGATCATGTGGTAAACATATATTACTTGGTTCTTATAGATGATTTTTCTCGTGTGTCGTGAACTTTCTTGTTAAAAAATAAATTTGATGTTTATCGTATAATTATATTATTTATACGTGAAATAAAGAATCAATTTAGTACCACCATTAAAGCCCTACAATCTAATAATGCTAAGGAGTTTCTCTCTCATTACATGTAATATTTACTCTCATCACATGGTTTCTTACATCATATTACTTGTGCCCATACATCCCAAAAGAATGAAGTGACAGAGCACAAATATCGACATATCCTCGACATTACGCGTACACTGTTCATATATTATCATGTTCCATCTACATATTAGGGTTATAGCATACTTACGGTCGCATTTCTTATAAACCGTATACCATCTAGTTCCACTAACAGGCATGTACCTACTGAGATCCTATTTAAAGGAAAGGTCGTGCTCCTTTTGGTTGTCGTATTTGTTCATATACTTGGTCCAGGAAGGGACAAACTCTCAGCCAGAGCAGAAAAATGTGTTTCCTAGGGTCCGCTCGAAATCATAAGGGTTGTAGATGCTATGAGCCATGATCCAGAAGGCACTACTTGTTCCCTACTACTCCATGTATGGCACTCTTGTACCACCCCCACCAGTTTCACTGCTCCTCTTATTGTTCCTCTCCTATAGGTTGATCACACCCCTTCTGAGCAGGCACCATCTCCTCAGGTATATCCTTCGATCGAGTCGACTAATGGCAATGCTACATCGACGGATACAAATAAAGGTACCTCCAACGACTTATGAATGCTCTAGTTGACTTGTTGTTATCCCCACGGAAGGGGACCAAACAATGTCCATCTCGGTACAATATCAAGCATCCAATCTCTCTTGTTGTGTCCTTCGGACTTCGCTCCTCATACATGCAGTTTGTCCAAGAAATCTCTGATACAGTTATCCCCTTGTACTCGAACCAAGGCACTTCGTGATTCCATATGGCGCTTGGCAATGAAAGAAAAGATGTTTGCACTAATCTCTTGGAACACTTGGATGCTTGTTGATCCACCTAGCGACAACGACATAGTGGGATCCTGATGGGTATTCATTATGAAGTACAATACATATGGAACAATTTCTCGCTACAAGGCACGACTTGTGGCAAAGGCGTTCATACAAACTTATGTTGTTGACTTCTTGGACACATTTTCTCTAGTAGCTCATCAATCCACTATACAGATCCTTATGGCAATACAACTTGATCACCCCTTAGATCAGTTAGATGTGAAGAATGTTTTCCTTTATGGTGATCTTTAGGAGATTGTGTACATGCAGCAACCTCTCACCTTCAAGGCTCAAGGGAATTGTTAGAAGGTTTACCTACTACACAAGGCCAAATATGGCCTAAAACAGAGCCCTCGCGCATGGTTTCATAAATTATCAAAAGTACTAAAGAATTTGGGCCTCATCATATCTTCGGCGGACCATTCTTTATTCATACGAAATAATAGAAAATGAACTATGGTTATACTTGTTTATGTGAATGACATCATCCTCATGGGAGATGACTCCGATGGTATTCAAGAAGTGAAGAAACAACTAGCGGAACAATTTGTAATTAAAGACTTGGGGCCATCGCGATACTTCTTAGGGATTGAAATAGCAAGATTCAAACGAGGATCAGTAATGTCTCTATGAAAGTATGGCATCGACCTATTTAAAGAAATATAGATATTAGGATCCAAGTCAACACATATACCCATGGATCATATGGGACACATCTACAAATCAAGAGATATGGAAGATATTGATCGATACATGCACTTGGCGGTTAAGTTATTGTATCTTACCATCACTCTATCAGATGTCTCTCTTGTTGTCAGAAAATTGAGCCAGTTCATAGACTCGTCTACTTCATCTCACTTTGATGCATGCATGATGGTTATAAAGTACATCAAATCTTATTTAGGGAGAGGTCTACTATTCAGAAAGGCAATAGCTTCGACATCATGCCTATTCATATGCATATTATAGAGGGTACATGATAGATAAAAAGTCCACTACAGGCTTCTGCACTTACCCGATAGGAAATCTAGTTACTTGGAGAAGCAAGAAACAAGCAGTAGTTTCTTGTTCAAGCTTTGAGAGTAAATACATAGCCACGGCTCATGCTACTGCAGAAATGGTATGGATTCGATCCGTACTCGCATATCTTCGTATCATTCCTGGCAATATCCTGGAGCTCAGATGCAACAACCGAGCAGCAATGCACATAATCAACAACCCTATGTTTCATGAACGTACCAAAAATGTGGAAGTTGATGGCCACTATACTAGAGATCTAATACAGAGAGAGCTCCTCCGTACTCACAACGTACCCGTTACAGATCAGACTGCATATATATTCACCAAATCGCTTGCATGAACACAATTCGAAAAATGTTGTAACAAGCTGAGCATGATTTATATGTGTTGAGATATTAGCTATCTTTCATATCTTTCTTTTGAAAGAATAGCTTTCATATCTTTTATGTAATATTTGTTTTCTTTATCTTCTCTATCTAATTTGCCCAATAGGTTACTCTCTTATATATGACAACCCTAGGGCTTCATCAATAGGCAATTTCATTCTTTCCTTCCACATGGTATCAGAGCAAAGGTTCTAGACCGGATTTCTAACCTAATCCCCGTCGCCACCTTGGTTTGAAAAAATATGCCTCGAGTCGAGGAGGCTTGGAATCGCCCCAGAATGGCCGCCTCAACAGGGCTTTGAGAGGCAACCGCCTCAGTTGGTCGAGGCGGAGACGAGATGATCCTCGATGGTTTTTTCCTTTCAAAATATTTTTTTATGTAAATCATTTGCCCTATTGGCAATTTCATATGTTTATAAAGGCATAGTTGTCTATGATATAATTATACAATATGAATGCTTAAATTTGATTGCTTTCATGTTTATATTTACCATTAAACATGTCCAATTATGTCAATAAACTCTTACCATTATACCCTTAAACAAACGAATCCACAAATATCGTAGAAAATATTACTCGTAAACTTATTTTTAAGGAGTGGTGTTATATAATAAGCTATGTAATATACCAAGAAGAACAAACAGGACCATGTACCATAATAGAAATAAAATCCTTAATAAAAAAATCGTCGGGGGCGCTGCCCCCACACCATTGCAGGGGAGACACACATGCTCCCCCATACCCCAAAGGCCCACTATCGGGCAGTGAGACCCCCCATCTTCTTGGGGTATGGTACGACATGAGGGGGTGCATACAATGGTTCTTCAACATGTGTTAGACGGTTAGAATTCAGGGGGATATCAAACATAATCATTCTCTGATTGGATGGAAATTTAGTAAAAATGCATCTACAATTGTATATCTTTTTTGTATGTTCCAATCTTTATAATTTCATCACATGTTATAGTGATATATCTATAATTTCATTAGTATATTTTATCGTAATTTATAAGTATTTATCTTTATAAATTGAGGCTTATGCCTCAAGGCTACACCTCGCCTCGATTCCAGGAAACTGCCTCATTCCATTTTTTGTTTTTTTAAACTTTAGCCGCCACCACCAGCCCTAACCTGTCAACTCAAGACCCACCGTCCGGAGGACTTTCTCTCACACCTTTTATGCGCCGTCAGGAGAGCCCCTACGCAAGGTTCAGGAAAGTGGAATGCGTATGCGTTCAAACATGTCACTGAATACTGAATAAGCAGTATGCGGAGGCATATGCAGGGCATATGCGGTTCTGTGCGATTTTCTAATTTTTAATTTAAAAATAAATAAATATCTATAGATAGTATTACTTCTGAATTTATATATCAAAGTGGAGTTAAAGAAAATCTAAGAAAAAATCTCATGTTAGATGGTTGAGTAGATGCCATTAATTTCCTAACATTTACTACAAAAAAGTTAGCATAAAAACTCTACATATTAGATGACACAATAACAAAAATCCAATACACAAACATGAAGATTTACAATACAATAAGCAAAATCTCAATCAACATACATTAAACTATTAGATGATACATTGCATATGCTCTTGAAAATGTTACATGAGCAGATATTGCATATACATAATGGCATAATGCGTTGCAATTGTATACAAATGTATTGCATATTATTAAAGTTGAATGGAAGACGAAACAGAGCTACTGAGGTAAGCACTCGAATGAAAGGATTGGGAGTTAAAATTTCCAGAGGTTGACTGCCAAGCTACTAGAGCAATATGTGTCACATATTGATGCAACCTACTTAATCGGTGACGTGATGGCAATTCTAACAAATGACAATAGTGGACTCGATGACGAAAACAAATATAATGGCATGCGATACGCAAAAATCAGCAACAGATGATAGCCGTTATGCAAGTACTAGCACAAGTTATTCCACAAATTCAGGGCAAACTGATGAGTTAAAAGTTCTTAGAAAACTTATCACAATATTGCAACGACTAGGGGTCTCAACGATTCACCAAACCAAATCAGCAATATCTCAATCCACAAACTAATAGTTATGCGGTAGAATATGATAAACAGGCACTCATACCACAACCGGCAAGGGGAGTTGGCACGCTTCAGATCTGGTCGGCATTGTCCTCGACGCTTGGAGTGCTAGCGGCGGCCCTGGAGGGTTCCACTGTAGGGTACACGGGTCGACGGTTACCCATAACTGGGCTGGCGGCCGTGTGGGCCTTCACGGGGAAGCGCTGGAATGGGGAGGAGGGGTGTGCTGCGGCGGGGCGGCGCTGGAATGGGGAGGAGGCGGCGTGGAGAAGAGCTGCGGTTGGGGAGGAAGAGAAGAGGTGGCGGCGGGGGAGATGGCCGGCGAGAGGGAGAGGGAGGAGAGGGGAGGCGGCGGCGGTAGGGGGTGGGTTAGGGTTACAGGGGGAAAGGGTAGGAGAGAGAGATAGGGTGCGGGACCGAGAGAGAGAGAGAATTAGGGATAGGGAAAAAACTAACTCAATTCAACTATTTTAACCCTAATACAAAGGGGGCCTTTTATAGAGGCTATTCCCCCTCAAAATTAGCAACAACTCCCTAAAATTAGGGAAAGAAGAAAACAAAAAGAAAGGATAAAAAGGCCTTTTATAATGAGCCTTTTACATGAGAAATAAATAAATAAAATAAACAAAAACAAATGATAAATAAAATAAACAAAATAAATGTTCACAAAAGTTGTTATCATGCTGCATCAACTCCCCCTGCTGAAAAGAATCTCGCTCCGTCGAGATGGCATCGTGAAAATTCTGAAGTATATCGGGGCGGAGTTGTTGGAGTTCATCCTCGTCAATCCAGGTGCAATCGGTAAAAGGTTGTCCCTTCCATTTGACTAGATATCGTCGGAAGAGACCACGTCTAGTCGTCATATCTCGGATGTCTGCAATATCTTCAATCTGATCAGCATCGGTTGCGGCTGGCGCGTATCATCATCAGGAACCTCTGGTGCGGTGGCATCTGTCTGTTCATCTCCATGATATAGGACGAGATCTGATACATTAAAGACTGGCGAAGTCTGGACGTCTGGCGGCAGATCAAGTAGGTAAGCATTGGGCCCAATCCGTTCGAGGACTCGGAATGGACCAATCTTTCGTTCACTCAATTTTTGACGGACTCTCAAAGGAAACCTCTCTTTTTTAAGGTGGACTATCACTAATTCTCCAACTCTGAACTCGCTCTCTCTTCGGTGTAGGTTGGCTTGGGTTTGGTATTTCTGGGTCATGGATTGGAGTTTGGCTCGGATTTCAGTATGGATGTGGGTTAGGTGTTCGACCAGATCCTCAGCAGCTGCACTACTTCTCCCTTGCATGGTTGTGGGTTTTAGGTCAAGAAATTGGGCTAGTGGAAAGCCGTACACACTCTCAAAAGGGGATTTTCCGGTGGACCTATTAGTGGAACTGTTATACGCGAATTCAGCTTGGGGAAGAATTAGATCCCATTTGGACGGAGAGTCCCCTGCAAGACATCGTAATAAATTTCCTAATGATCTGTTAACTACTTCGGTTTGTCCATCTGTTTGTGGATGATAAGCGGTGCTATATTGCAAACGAGTACCAAGACGGGACCAAAGCGTGCGCCAAAAGTGACTCAAAAACCGGGTATCACGATCCGAAGTAAAAGAACGAGGGGCACCATGCAAACGGACGACATCACGAAAAAATAAATCAGCGACATGAAATGCATCTGAGGTTTTTCTACATGCAATGAAGTGTGTCATTTTTGAAAATCTATCCACAACCACAAAAATAGAATCAACTTTCCGCACAGTAAGGGGTAAGCCTAGTACAAAATCCATGGTGATGTCTTCCCAGGGTCACAGAGGAATTGGCAGAGGTGTATATAGTCCAGTGTTCTGCCTGTGGCCTTTGAATCTCTGACATGTTTGGCATTTCTGCACGAATTTTGTAACATCCTTTCGCATCTGTGGCCAATAAAATCGCTCTTGGAGAAGAGTCAAGGTCTTATCCCTACCAAAGTGTCCAGTTAAGTCTCCGTTGTGTAATTCTGAAATTAAATTCTCACGACGGGACGTGGCAGGGATGCACAGTTGGTGGCCTTTGAATATGAAACCCTCATGAAGAACATAAGTGGCCGTTGGGTCCTGCCTGGTATCAACACATTCGGCATGAACTTGCCCGAAGTCAGGATCAGTGGGGTAGAGGTCCTTGAGAGTGTTAAATCCTGTTGTGCTGACGGTCATTGTGGTCAGGGCATGTGCTCGCCGACTCAACGCGTCGGCCACGCGGTTCAGGGTTCCGGCTTTGTGCTTGAGATGGAAGGTGTATTCCTAGAGGAAACTAACCCATTTAGCATGACGTTTGTTAAGGGTCTTCTGAGAGTTCAGATACCTTAGGGCTTCATGATCAGAGTTAAGGACAAATTCTCGTTGGATCAGGTAATGTCTCCAATGCTTGAGGGCTTGTACCACGGCATAAAATTCGACATCATAAGTGGAATACCGTGACCTGGTTTCATTTAATTTCTCACTGTAGAAGGCGACAGGTCGTCCTTCTTGACTTAGGACAGCACCAATCCCGATATGAGAGGCGTCGCAATCGACTACAAAAATCTTGGTGAAGTCGGGAAGTGCCAAAACAGGGGCATGTGTCAATTGGTGTTTTAGGTTTTGAAAGCTGGTTTCTGCTTCAAGAGTCCAAGTGGGTGCACCTTTACGCGTGCAATCTACCAACGGAGCTGCGCAAGTGCTGAAGTTCCGGATGAAGCGTCGGTAGAAAGAAGCCAATCCCAGAAAGCTGCGAATTTAAGTGAAGGTTTTGGGTACGGGCCAGCTTTGAATGGCCTGAATCTTGGAGGGGTCAAGCTTAAGTCCATCAGCGGTGACAATGTATCCCAGGAAGAGGACCGTATTTGACATGAAGGAGCATTTCTTGAGGTGGACATACAGTTTTTGGGCTCTCAGGGTTTCCAGGACTTGTCGCAAGTGAGATAAGTGGTCTTCTTTAGTCAAGCTGTAGATCAGGATATCATCAAAGTACACAACCACAAACTTACCAATGAAGGGTCTCAAGACATGATTCATGGTTCGCATGAAGGTGCTGGGGGCATTCGACAAGCCGAAGGGCATGACCGTCCATTCATACAGGCCCTCTTTGGTTTTAAAAGCAGTCTTCCACTCATCTCCAGGTCGGAGGCGAATCTGATGGTAGCCGCTGCGGAGATCCATTTTGGAGAACAATTTGGCACCCGATAACATATCAAGCATATCATCAAGGCGTGGAATGGGAAAACGATATTTGATAGTTATCTTGTTGATAGCACGACTGTCCACGCACATTCTCCATGTGCCGTCTTTCTTCGGGGTAAGCAGAGCAGGAACCGCCACGGGGCTCATACTCTTTCGAACATACCCATGTCGCAACAGATCAGTAACCTGTCGGTTCATCTCTTCATGCTCACTTGGGCTCATTCGGTAATGGGGTAAGTGGGGTAGGCTGGCTCCAGGGACTAGATCAATGTGATGTTGAATGTCTCGCAAAGGGTTAGTCCTTCGGCAACTCTTCAGGCATGATGTCGGCGAACTCTTGGATGATGGGCTTTATCTCAGGCGGGACTTCAGGTGCTGTTGTCTCTTGGTTGTCCACTTCACGTCCCATTAAAGCATAGATGGTGGAACTCTCTTGAATCTCACATTGGAATGTTTGGGCTTCCATCAACAACACAGGGCCCGTGGTCACAGTCTTTGATGGTGTAGTTTTATTACCAGTTTGGGCGGTCGCAGCTCGAAGTGTAGCCACTTGGCAAGGGCTAAGGGCTCCACGTTGTGGTCTGAGGGTTACACGAACTTTGTCTATAAGAAAGGTGTAAGTGTTCAGTTTTCCTCGGTGTTCAGTGTCTCGATCGAATTGCCACGGTCTCCCTAGAAGTATGTGACAGACATCCATAGGGGCTACATGGCACCACACCTCGTCCTTATATGAAGGACCAATGGAGAAGTTAACGAGGCTTTGACGGTGGATCGGGAGTTGGGTACCACCACGAAACCATGCCACACTGTACGGTTTCTCGAGTGGTTGAGTTGGCAGACCCAACTTATCGACCATTTCTTGTGAAACGAAGTTATCAACGCTTCCTCCATCAATGATCAGCGAACAACGTCGTCCTCTTGAGGTGCAGGTGGTTCGGAAGATGCTGTGTCGCAGCCAGCTATCAGCATCGTGGACAGCAGGGGTGAGCAGAATGTTTGTGGGTGCGCTGTCAGGAGCGATAAAGTTTTCGTGTTCAATTACCAGGAACGGACTGGATTCGTCTCCATCCACTCCTAGAGGTTCATAGTCATCGGCTCCATGGTGTCAGCAGTCAAAGCAGTCGGTTCCTCCATAGGTGATTCCTGTGGTTCAGGGTCAGGGTCTTCAGGGTCGTCGGTGGTGCATAAGTGGACGGGTCTAGCCTTAGGGTTTGGGCACTCTGCTGCTCGATATCCCTTTTGATAACATCGGAAGCACGTATCAGGTCCTACAATAGGTCGACTTCCCAAGATGCCTGGACCGGAATTTCCAATAGGTGGTCGGACGACGGCAGGGGTCGATGGTTTGGCTTGGGGTTTACCCACAACTATGGATGAGGAACCTATCGGTTTGGAGGTCATCATCGGGGTACTGGTGCGAGGGACGGAGTTCGTAGAGAAAGACATCTTCCTTGTTTAGGCTTTAGCGAGCTTGGTCTCAGCCCGTTCAGCCTGCTTGTAGGCTTCGTTGACATCTCGGCAGTTGTGGAGGTAGAGTTCATCCTGGATGACTTGGCGGAGGCCTTGCATGTAGCGGGTGACTTCCTAAATAGGAGTCTCCTGCAAGCGGTTGCGATGGACTAGGGATTGGAACCCTTCGGTGTATTCCTTCACGCTCATGGTACCTTGCCTCCATGATTGCAGTCGCGCGTACAGATCGCGTCTGTAATCTTCAGGCACGAATTTGGTCTTCAATTTAGCTTTCATTTTGCTCTAACTGCGGATTTTACTTTTTCCCTTTCGTTTGCGTTCAGACTGCAAACGGTCCCACCATAGCAGAGCATGTCCCTTTAGTTTGATGGTGACAAATTGAACTTTCCGCTCACTAGGCATAGATTTCCACACAAAGAAGTGTTCGACGGCTTGGAGCCAATCCAAAAAGACATCAGGGTCTCGTCCACCGTCAAATTCCGGAACGTCGAGGCGGATGCCTCGATCCTATCCATCATCGGACCTAGGTCCATTTCGTGGTGGGAATTGATATTCACCAGGAGGTTGTGAAGTATAGCCGGAAGTGTATGGATCTGGAGTCTTGGGGATGAAAGGGGTGTAGTCTCTTGGTCCTTCTTCTTTACTTTCTTGTGAATGATACTCGCTCACATGTCCGTCAGAAGTAGAAGAGCTAGAGTCACGGAAAGTGCTATTCCGGGAGTGCGGTTTCCGGCCAGTGCGTCGACCTTTGTTAGGGTTTTCATCACTAATGTCTGGTCCTATCACACGACTATTCAATGTGGCAATTTGTTCATAGGCGACGGCAACTTTACCATTTATTCCGGCGATTTGTGTGCTCAGTTGATTGTTCATGTGTTGTAATTGGGCAAACAAAGCTTCTAATGTTAATTCAGGGTGTGAAGTATAGGGGGGTTTAGAGGCACTAGGTTTGTCGGCCATGGGAATCCTAGGGTTTCTGCTTTCTTTGTTTGGGGATTTTTTTTGTGTTGTTTTGTTTTTTTGTTTTTTTAATGCAATTAATAAATGAAATGCAAATGAGGTGCAAGATCGTGAGGCTCTGATACCAAATTGATGCAACCTACTTAATCGGTGATGTAATGGCAATTCTAACAAATGACAATAGTGGACTCGATGACGAAAACAAATATAATGGCATGCGATACGCAAAAATCAACAACAGATGATAGCCGTTATGCAAGTACTAGCACAAGTTATTCCACAAATTTAGGGCAAACTGATGAGTTAAAAGTTCTTAGAAAACCTATCACAATATTGCAACGACTAGGGGTCTCAACGATTCACCAAACCAAATCAGCAATATCTCAATCCACAAACTGATAGTTATGCGGTAGAATATGATAAACGGGCACTCATACCACAACCGGCAAGGGGAGTTGGTACGCTTCAGATCCGGTCGGCGTTGTCCTCCACGCTTGGAGTGCTAGCGGCGGCCCTGGAGGGTTCCACTGTAGGGTACACGGGTCGGCGGTTACCCAGAACTGGGCTGGCGGCCGTGTGGGCCTTCACGGGGAAGCGCTGGAATGGGGAGGAGGGGTGCGCTGCAGCGGGGCGGCGCTGGAATAGGGAGGAGGCGGCGTGGAGAAGAGCTACGGTTGGGGAGGAAGAGAAGAGGTGGCAGCGGGGGAGATGGCCGGCGAGAGGGAGAGGGAGGAGAAGGGAGGCGACGGCGGTAGGGGTGGGTTAGGGTTACAGGGGGGAACGGGGTCGAGGAGAGAGATAGGGTGCGGGACCGAGAGAGAGAGAGAGAGAATTAGGGATAGGGAAAAATTAACTCAATTCAACTATTTTAACCCTAATACAAAGGGGGCCTTTTATGGAGGCTATTCCTCCTCAAAATAAGCAACAACTCCCTAAAATTAGGGAAAGAAGAAAACAAAAGGAAAGGATAAAAAGGCCTTTTATAATGAGCCTTTTACATGGGAAATAAATAAATAAAATAAACAAAAACAAATGATAAATAAAATAAACAAAATAAATGTTCACAAAAGTTGTTATCATGTTGCATCCAAGGTTTGAAAAAACTAAAAACGGAACGAGGCGGTTTCCCTGGAATCGAGGCGAAGCGTAGCCTCGAGGCGGTCGAGGCGTAAGCCTCAGTTTACAAGGAGAAATCCTATAAAAACTATAACAAAATATATACTAATGAAATTATATATATATATATTCTAACTAACATATGATATAAATTTTTTTTTTGAAACTCAACATATGATATAAATTACTATAATATATGATGCAATTACAAAGATAGGAACACTGAAAGAAAAGATATACAAGTGTATATGTCTTTTTACTAATTTTCCATCCAATCATAGATTAAATTTCTATTCGGATATATTGATTTGTTTCAATGGGAGTAGCACATAAACTCCCCTTGAATTATATCTTGTTTGACCTTCTTGGTATATTACATAGCTCATTGTTTGAAAACTCCTTAAAAATAATTTTACGAGTAATTTTTTCTATGATACATGTGGATTCGTATATTTAGTGGCATAATTTAAGAGTTTCTTAACATGATTGAATATGTTTAATAGTAAATATGAACATGAAAGCGGCCAAATTTAAGCATTCATCTTATATATTATATCCTAAACAACTACATCTTTATAAACATCTGAAATTGCTAATAGGATAATTGAATTAACACAAAAAAAATAATTTCAAAAAGAAAACGCCTCGGTGAGCGCCTCGCCTTCGCCTCGACCGCCTCGACCAACTGAGGCGACCGCCTCTTAGGACCCTGTCGAGGCGGTCGTTCAGAGGCGATTTCCGACCGCCTCGTGCGCCTCGAGGCGCGTTTTTTCGAACCATGGTTGCATCGCATTTGCGCTTAGGGCACATAATCCATCGATTCATATAAATGAATCGGTATGCATACCGCACGGACATATGCAGCCACATACGTCGATTTCATGAACATTGCCCCTACACACCTCCGATCGGCTAGGTTGTCGTTGTCAACTTCCAGGTCGTCGCTAGCCGCCTGCGAGGTCTCCGGTAGGCCTTGTTGGTGCCTCTAGAGGGCTGCTAGGGACCTCGAACCATGCCTCCAGTCACCATGCTAGAAGGCTGCTAGGCCCCTCCGAGTCCCTAGCCTGCATATGCTAGGCCTCCAAGCCGCCAACGGTGCCATTTAGGGCATCTTAGGCATGTTGCCAAGGGGCCCCAGACGGCCTCTCGACGCCGCCAGGCCACCTCTGACCTTCCTTCATGCGTCGGTGCCCCCTACGGCACCCTAGCACTGCTGTACGTTGACCAGCAGCCTGATTTGCTTGATTTTGGTTGAAAACCCATGATTTCAAACCTTTAGATCGTGTTTTTCAACCATAACGCGATCGGGAATTGAAGATGATGGTTGTATGAGTCTACACATACAACCAATCATCTATATGATTGTGTAGACTTGCTTAAATCGGTCTATTTCCCTAATCGACTTCTATTTTTTCTGGTCTTTCTTCCATCATGTCAGAAAACAAGGGTGATATATTTTCTTCGTCTGGTGCATTCAAGGGCTTGACTCCCATTGTGAAGATGGATGTGACCAACTATGAGTTGTGGACCATGCAGTTTCCGAGCCTTATGTAATGCAACAATAAGGAGTACATTCTGACGAAGTAAGAGCCGACGGATAAAACATGGGACAATGTTTCGTGGAAGCAAGATGACATGTACATACGTATTTGGCTCTTTGGGACCCTCACCACAAAGATAGTCAATGAAATTGTGAACCAGCCCACCGCCAAGGCGATGTGGGTATTATGGCATCCACTTATGCCCAAGCGAAGAATGAGGCCAAGATTCTTCAGCTCCAGACTGACATATATAGGGTAAAGTGGAATGGTCGTCTACTGCACACGTTCTACTCCTTGCTTTGTGGCATGTTCGAGAAATTTCACAAATTCATGCTGATTACGACCTCCACAGAGCAGCAGATGGCATACAGGAACTTCACGATGGTTGGAGTTTTATTGGTTGCGCTTGACCCAGAGTATGACGCAGCATGAGCACAACTCCTTACTGGGGCGACAATACCTCCCATAAAGGAGGCATACAGTCATCTTAGCAGGCTTCTTATTCCACCTGCAGCCACCATACAACCCTCCTCTACGACGGTTGCTTCTCGCGGCAGAGGAGGTTCTACTCAATTCAGAGGGCATAGTCCACGTGGCAGAGGTGGTGGATGTTAGCATGGTCCATGCACCCACTGTCGTCGTCCAGGACACTCTGAGGACACATGCTATCATATGCATGGATACACCGCGTATGTTCGCGTGGCGGAGCAGATTGAGCCTTCAGATACTACAACTCATTAGGCGGATCCACGCCTTGATGACATTGTCTCGCATATTCGAGAGATCATGATTCTAGTGGCCGGCACTACCAAATCCGCAGACATTACAGCCGCAGAGCCTCTTCAAGCTCCTCAGATATCTCATGTGCTTTTAACATAGAAGTTTTGCTGGAGTTTAAGGTGGTCTGATCGGAAACTGAATATGTGATTATCTTTAAGTGGGGGTTTACTATTTCATAGTAAGCCTCTCCCACAATCACGCCTAACTCTAGCCGCTTCAGAGCTGACGAACCGCAGAACCGGCCCTTTAAGAGAGTGTTTTTAGCACTCGAAATCATCATCGTAGTCGAGCCGATTCTGGTCGTCAAAAGATCACCTCATTTAAATATATGTCAATCATAGATCAAAATGAGACGATCGTTATTTATTTTATTTTACTTGGCAAGAAACCAAGGTCGAACTCAGGGACACGCGCTTCTCTCGTATTAATCGGATTTCAGTTTATTTAATTAAGTGTTGAATTAAATCATATAGGTCAGAATCATGAAGAGATAACACAAAGCAATGCATTACAATAAAATAAACATGCATATTTTTTAAACATTTTTATCATGCAAATAAATGAGATGAAATGCAATGGAAGTGTAATGGAAATATGCCCTCGGTTAATAATGATGAGCAAAATTCACTGTGAGACAATTTCAAATTTGCTTAGAATGTCAAGCTTGATCGATAATGTTAACAAGGCATAAGTTACTAATAATGAACACATGGCAAATACATAAAACTCAAGTGTCCCAAATGCAAAACTTCATATGCCATTAAGAAATACATCAAACAAGCTTTCAAATGAGACTGAAATCAACTGAAACGGAAACATGATGCTCAAGATATGCATAAAGGAACGCAAGGGCATAAATGAAATAAAAACATGAAAAGTATCTACAAACCAGTCCCTGGGAAGGACTCAAATGCAATAAACATAAGTCTGGAGGACTTCCCTGTAAATAAACCATACGCGCGGGGGTATATTCGCAATTATTGAAACCCGCAAGGGTAATAGTGCAAATAACCCCAGGCGCGCAGGTGCTGCACGTGCTCAGGACCTGTTTGCAATTTGTGGAAGGTGTGAGGGCGAATCTGCAAATAACCCAGAAAGCACGTGCCCTGCACGCGCTATCCAGGCTCGGAGTGCGGCTCGGGCTTGGCAGAGGCTCGCTGCTGCTTCGGGTTGGCTCGGGATATCCGAGCCTCCAGGCTTGGTGGCGATCAGGCTCGGCGTGGTCTCTGGATGTGCCACGTGTATCAGGACCTGGATGTAAAATGCGGGACATGCGAGGGCACCGATGCAAAAAGCCCAGACCCCACGTGCGGGTGGCACGTGAGCTCAGGCTCGGGTGGGGGCGAGGCTCGGTGCAGCTTCGGGTGGCCGTAGCAGGTGGCTCGGGCTTGTGGTGGCTCGAGGGCGCCTCGGGCGAGGCTCGGTTCCACCGAGCCTCCGCGCTCCGGAATGTCGTCGTGGCGCTTCCAGGGCCGTTGGATCTCCGCCGTGGGGCGAGATCCAACGGTAGCTGCTCCTTCTTCGTCCTCGATGGCTGGCGGCGCTATCAGAGCTCCGGCGTGAGGCCTGGAGCTCCGCCGCGCCTCGCCGTGCTCGTTGAAGCTCGTGGAAGATTGCTGAAGGTCTGGCGATGAAGTTCTGAGGTCGGAGCAGACGCGGGGACACCTGGAGTACTCGATCGACCCTTGGTCGCCGGAGGCGGAGCTCTAGAACTGAGCTCCGCCCGAAGTCCGGCCAATGACGTTGATAGACCTGCAAGGAGTGTTAGAGGTGTGTGCGTGCGAGCTGAAGTGGACGGAGGGCTCTGTGGAGTGCAGAAGGTGAGGCCCTTAGTGGGTCCTCCTCCGCCTCCGGCGGAGGAGGATGCCTGGGATGGAGGGAGGTCGTGACGGAGGAAGGTGATGGTCGAAGGGGTGCGCGGGGAAGGTGGATCGATGGTGGAGCTAATGGAATGGTTAATGGAGAGGGAAGGAACTTGAAGAAGCTACGAAAATTAGGCAAAAAATAAGAAGAAAAACAAAAGAAGATCAGAGGGCTTACCTGGCCGGAGATGGAGGTATTGGCCTGGGCTGGGCATCGGAGAGGAAGCCCGGGTCGTCGCACATACTGGTCGGCCGTGCCAGCGAGCTCGGGCGGGGCTTAGAGCCACCGCAGCGCCGCCTGAAGGTCGGCGGGTCTCATCGGGGAAGGAGGTCGTCGTCGCTCGATCCGGCTCCTCCCCCTGTCACAGGGAGGAGCTGGAGGGCTGGGCCACCGCCCCTTGGTCGATGGACTAGGGTGAAGTGGGGCGGAGGCGTGGTATTTAAAGGTGGTGATGGCGGAGTTGATGAGTGGAGTCGCGGGTTTCAAGGGTGCACATGGGGCGACTGGAGAGGAGAACGGGGTTTGTGGGATGTGCGCGGGGGAGACGGAAGAATGGGCTCGGTCGTGGGGTGGTTAGAGAGAGGAGAGGTGGTCAGGTGAGGCTGCTAAAAATAGAAGGGTGGAGGAAGTCTGTGAGGCGCGAGGCTGAGGCGGAGGATGCGGGAGGAGGAAGACGAAGCCTCGGCCGTTGGATCTTGCGATCCAACGGCGGAGGGAAGGGCGCAAAGGGATGACCACGATCAGATCGATGGCGATGGGATCGAAGGGATGTGAAACAGCCACGTGTCAAGCTCTGGCCGCGGCGCTGGCGAGCGGCTGGGATTAGAAATTAGGTTTGATCGAGCGGCCGAGGAAAGAGGCGAAAACAACGGTTGAGATGGAAAGTTGGGGACGCGATCGGGCGGTCTACAAACGGCCACGTGGCGCACTCTGCGCAAGGCGCTAACGGGCGGTGAGGATGGAGGCGAGCGATGATCTGAGGGCTTAGGAAATTGAGGAGGCGTGGAGAGACGCTGGCCGTTGGATCAAGATGGCGGATCCAACGGCTAGCCATGGAGGCGGATAGGACAAAGGAGGCGGGCCACGTGGCTCACCCAGATTGGGCCACGTGGCCCAACCAGATTATTCGGAATGTATTTTTGATTTTTGAAGGCTTAAATGGCCGAATTTGAGAAAACTCAAAACATGAAAGTTGTAGATCTTGACGAGATCTACAAGTTTCATGTTGACCAAAACTGGAAAAGAGATCAAACAAGGGCCCGAAATATTTTTGAGGGTATTTTAAGTCTAAAAATACCACTGATTTATGTTTTGCTATTTTTTTGTGGTTTTTAATTTATTTAGGACTCTGTTAATTATTAGACAATAACAGAGATTTATTGACAAACTTCTAAGCAAAGGGGGTTAATTATGGGAAATAAAGATGATGAAACTGAGGTTCATCACCCCCCTATACTTAAACTATGCTCGTCCTCGAGCATCAAAAAGAATGACTAAGTTGGATTAACCCCCTTGTGCATGTGAATACAGGATCCAATCTGATCAAGTCGACTCGGCTTCAGAGATCCAAAATTTTAGAGTTCAACCCAGCCTTAATCAAGAGGCTTCCAATTCCTCTAATTCTCTAGACTCTCTCCGATATACATATAAACTAAATGATATGAAGTTTAGTGTGGACTGCAATTCTGAGAGTAGAGTCACATCGTCACCCAAAATCTTGGTCCGAGAAAATCTCCTAAGGACCCAATCCTCAACACTAGGGAATAAATCCAATCTTGCATTCGGTCCACCGTCTCTTTAGTTGTCAGACTTATAAAATGTAGATGGCAGGCCAGAAATGGAGGGCATGGGATTGTGTCAATTCTTCTCTCCCTCTCATTGGAACAAGGATTCTCTCTAGTGCCTTTTACGCAACACATTTTTTTGGTGTTGATCAGTGCGTCTGTCAAGAGAAGTTGGAGCCGTCTGCACTTGTTTTCCTGGGAGTACACCGGGGTATGTCTCTTTTGAGTACCTAATGTACCTTCTACACCCAGACTTGTAGCATTTACGATGCAGAGCCCTTTTTTGGTGCAAGCCCGACTCCTGGTCCTAATAGCGGTGGTCCAAGTGGACACTTTGAAAAGTTTGGGAGCGCTCGCCTTTGGTGGAAGCTCTTTGATAATTGACTTTGTGGAATGAGAGCTTTTCTTTGAAATTTCATTGACTTGTATAATTTTTGGCTAGCTCCACTGCTTTTACCAAAAGTTGGCGCACACTGATCAACAATTTTTTATTTATTTCACACCCAGGCACTTAGGTCAATGTCAAGAGATTAGTACAAGAATCAAGTTCTCATACTGGCTAAATTGCTGACACTCAGGTTTCCTGAAGCCTTCAAAGATTTTATCCCATCCTCGAGCATCATTAGATCAAATCCAAACTCGACTCTCTCATCCCAATTCCTCGAGTGAAAAAAAATCAACTCATCTCAATCAAAACCGCAGTCGTGCATGTGATGTGCTGATCATATTCTCTTTGTCTGAGATTAAGCATGGAATATAGCATGCAAATCTAGAAACCTAGGGGAATGTGGATGATTAAGTCTATGACCCTGATGACTAAGGCTGGTTAACCGCAAATCTCAAAGACCTCAAAAATCAAGCTTCCTTGACCATTTCAGATCCTGGGTGAAAGTGTAAGTGTAGAGGTTTAATCCAACTCCTTCATTCAAAAACACATTTTTTTTTCACTTCAAGAGATATGAGGACTGCCTAATCTCCATTAAATAGTTGCATCTGCATTCAGCCAGTATGGATGTAAGTACAGGCCGGAGCCCGTTCCTTAAGGACGGAGCCTTACGCGGTGTCCTTTAAACCATCCACTCTGCTAAGGGCGAACCCTCACTGAACACGGCTATTTAATGGGGCTTAGTAGTCACTAATGGCTCCTAAAGGATTTTTGAATTTTGCAATTTTTTATGGATTTTAGTTTTTTTAAACACAGGTTAGACTCAACTTTCCTTGATAAAAGATTTTCAAAACCATGTCACATAAATAAAAGATTTTCAAAACATTTTTTTTTCAAAAAGATTTTTCAAAACAAGAAAAACTCATTTTTTCAAATCATTTTCTAAAATGTTTTTATCAAAAATAGTGTAACATAGTTAGAAAAGCCGTGAAATCATTTGAGTTCTCTTAGTCCAAAGATTTTTACCTTAGCCAAAAAGTTTTAAATTTTTCAGATATTAGCTAAAGTAAGTAAATTGTATATACGGTATACCCCCCTATCCTTAAACTTTGCTGTGTCCTCATAGTACTAAATGATACGAGTCCATAGGTCCTTTTAAGTACAGAGAAATACACGGGAGCTAAGAGGGGCTCCCCCTATACTTAGGTTAGAAATAACCTAAGTATAAAGGCAAGAAAAGATGAGTAGAGAAAATCACGGGGACTTGGGTCCCCCCTATACTTAGGCTGAGATTAGCCTAAGTATAAAGATGAGGATTGATGTTGGAAGAGACCCAAGGTGAACGAAGAAGAAGAATGGATGTACAAGTGAGCGGTTGAGTCTTCGGAGATGAAATGGAGTATCGTCGGTTTTGGGGTACGTGTCGCGTCATACAAGGCTCAATCAAGTAAGCAAACCCTTAATTTCACCAACTCACACATGAAACCAACCAAGGTTGGTTTATTATCTTGTCTATTTTATTGGTGATAAAGCATTCGATATTCACGCGAAGAAAATATGAAATGAAAATCAAGGCGTAAGCACGGGTGTTGCTCTCCCAAAACCGAATTTTACTCCATTTGTGGTTGACTTGCAATTAACAGTCCCAATTTTATTTTAGGTTATCACTGATTATGAATAGCACAAAATCAAGAAGTCATCGTCTACCGTTCATTCCCTTTTTCCATTTAACCTAGGTGATCAAGCTAGGAAAACGAAACCGAGAAAAACATGCATTCGAAGAAACCGCGATCTAGGCTAAGCGAGAAATCATGCAGTGATTTGACAAATTACGTAAAAATGGAGCTGTTTTGAAAATCAAATCCAACATGTATGCAAGTCGAAAAAGCCGCACCTAATCATGCATCTATTAGCGGTGATTAATCTTCATTGATTTTAGCTAAGTGATGCGAGATTATGTGCGTCTATCATTTAGTGTGTCCTACCTACGATCAAGCACATGAAGATAACATGAGCTCTTAGAGCCGCGTGCCTATCCTAGGTCGACACTCAAGTGGGGACGATCCCCACACAACCACATTCGTTCGATTACACACGCGAGTATTCGATCGAAGACCGCTGTAAAAGATGAATTATTAGAAATAAAATGCAACAAAAATGCTAGATACATTTTTTTTCTCTTTTCTTCCTCCTTTGCTCCAAGCATGCTCCTGCGGCTCCTCGCAGCGGGGAACATCCTGCTCCTCGCCTCCTTGATCCATCAAGGGCCCCTGCCACAGAAACAATAGTTAGAAATCAAATATGGAAGAAAATTTTTGAATGCAAGAAAGGATGAACGCATTGACCTATAAAAGAAACACGAATTTAAATAAACAAAATTCCAAAGAATAAAAGAAATGAGCCGTGTCCCCGGCAACGGCGCCATTTGACGAATCGCAAAATCGGCCCTGTAATAATGCGGAGTTAGCACTTGGAAATGTCGATGCAGTCGGGCCGATTCTGGTCATCAAAAGATCACCACATTTAAAGATATGTCATAATAAAGCGAAATGAGGTGATCGAAGATTTATTTTACTTGGCAAGAAACCAAGGTCGAACTCAGGGAAACGCGCTTCTCTCATATTAATCGGATTTCTATTTATTTAACTACGTGTTGAGTCAAAGCATATAGGTCAAAATCATGAAGAGATAACACAAAGCAATGCATTACAATAAAATAAACATGCATATTTTTTAAACATTTTTATCATGCAAATAAATGAGATGAAATGCAATGGAAGTGTAATGGAAATATGCCCTCGGTTAATAATGATGAGCAAAATTCACTGTGAGACAATTTCAATTTTGCTTAGAATGTCAAGCTTGATTGATAATGTTAACAAGGCATAAGTTACTAATAATGAACACATGGCAAATACATAAAACTCAAGTGTCCCAAATGCAAAACTTCATATGCCATTAAGAAATACATCAAACAAGCTTTCAAATGAGACTGAAATCAACTGAAACGGAAACATGATGCTCAAGATATGCATAAAGGAACGCAAGGGCATAAATGAAATAAAAACATGAAAAGTATCTACAAACCAGTCCCTGGGAAGGACTCAAATGCAATAAAAATAAGTCTGGAGGACTTCCCTGTAAATAAACCATACGCGCGGGGGTATATTCGCAATTATTGAAACCCGCAAGGGTAATAGTGCAAATAACCCCAGGCGCGCAGGTGCTGCACGTGCTCAGGACCTGTTTGCAATTTGTGGAAGGTGCGAGGGCGAATCTGCAAATAACCCAGAAAGCACGTGCCCTGCACGCACTATCCAGGCTCGGAGTGCGGCTCGGGCTTGGCAGAGGCTCGCTGCTGCTTCGGGTTGGCTCGGGATATCCGAGCCTCCAGGCTTGGTGGCGATCAGGCTCGGCGTGGTCTCTGGATGTGCCACGTGTATCAGGACCTGGATGTAAAATGCGGGACATGCGAGGGCACCGATGCAAAAAGCCCAGACCCCACGTGCGGGTGGCACGTGAGCTCAGGCTCGGGTGGGGGCGAGGCTCGGTGCAGCTTCGGGTGGCCGTAGCAGGTGGCTCGGGCTTGTGGTGGCTCGAGGGCGCCTCGGGCGAGGCTCGGTTCCACCGAGCCTCCGCGCTCCGGAATGTCGTCGTGGCGCTTCCAGGGCCGTTGGATCTCCGCCGTGGGGCGAGATCCAACGGTAGCTGCTCCTTCTTCGTCCTCGATGGCTGGCGGCGCTATCAGAGCTCCGGCGTGAGGCCTGGAGCTCCGCCGCGCCTCGCCGTGCTCGTTGAAGCTCGTGGAAGATTGCTGAAGGTCTGGCGATGAAGTTCTGAGGTCGGAGCAGACGCGGGGACACCTGGAGTACTCGATCGACCCTTGGTCGCCGGAGGCGGAGCTCTAGAACTGAGCTCCGCCCGAAGTCCGGCCAATGACGTTGATAGACCTGCAAGGAGTGTTAGAGGTGTGTGCGTGCGAGCTGAAGTGGACGGAGGGCTCTGTGGAGTGCAGAAGGTGAGGCCCTTAGTGGGTCCTCCTCCGCCTCCGGCGGAGGAGGATGCCTGGGATGGAGGGAGGTCGTGACGGAGGAAGGTGATGGTCGAAGGGGTGCGCGGGGAAGGTGGATCGATGGTGGAGCTAATGGAATGGTTAATGGAGAGGGAAGGAACTTGAAGAAGCTACGAAAATTAGGCAAAAAATAAGAAGAAAAACAAAAGAAGATCAGAGGGCTTACCTGGCCGGAGATGGAGGTATTGGCCTGGGCTGGGCATCGGAGAGGAAGCCCGGGTCGTCGCACATACTGGCCGGTCGTGCCAGCGAGCTCGGGCGGGGCTTAGAGCCACCGCAGCGCCGCCTGAAGGTCGGCGGGTCTCATCGGGGAAGGAGGTCGTCGTCGCTCGATCCGAGCTCCTCCCCCTGTCACAGGGAGGAGCTGGAGGGCTGGGCCACCGCCCCTTGGTCGATGGACTAGGGTGAAGTGGGGCGGAGGCGTGGTATTTAAAGGTGGTGATGGCGGAGTTGATGAGTGGAGTCGCGGGTTTCAAGGGTGCACATGGGGCGACTGGAGAGGAGAACGGGGTTTGTGGGATGTGCGCGGGGGAGACGGAAGAATGGGCTCGGTCGTGGGGTGGTTAGAGAGAGGAGAGGTGGTCAGGTGAGGCTGCTAAAAATAGAAGGGCGGAGGAAGTCTGTGAGGCGCGAGGCTGAGGCGGAGGATGCGGGAGGAGGAAGACGAAGCCTCGGCCGTTGGATCTTGCGATCCAACGGCGGAGGGAAGGGCGCAAAGGGATGACCACGATCAGATCGATGGCGATGGGATCGAAGGGATGTAACACAGCCACGTGTCAAGCTCTGGCCGCGGCGCTGGCGAGCGGCTGGGATTAGAAATTAGGTTTGATCGAGCGGCCGAGGAAAGAGGCGAAAACAGCGGTTGAGATGGAAAGTCGGGGACGCGATCGGGCGGTCTACAAACGGCCACGTGGCGCACTCTGCGCAAGGCGCTAACGGGCGGTGAGGATGGAGGCGGGCGATGATCTGAGGGCTTAGGAAATTGAGGAGGCGTGGAGAGACGCTGGCCGTTGGATCAAGATGGCGGATCCAACGGCTAGCCATGGAGGCGGATAGGACAAAGGAGGCGGGCCACGTGGCTCACCCAGATTGGGCCACGTGGCCCAACCAGATTATTCAGAATGTATTTTTGATTTTTGAAGGCTTAAATGGCCGAATTTGAGAAAACTCAAAACATGAAAGTTGTAGATCTTGACGAGATCTACAAGTTTCATGTTGACCAAAACTGGAAAAGAGATCAAACAAGGGCCCGAAATATTTTTGAGGGTATTTAAGTCTAAAAATACCACTGATTTATGTTTTGCTATTTTTTTGTGGTTTTTAATTTATTTAGGACTCTGTTAATTATTAGACAATAACAGAGATTTATTGACAAACTTCTAAGCAAAGGGGGTTAATTATGGGAAATAAAGATGATGAAACTGAGGTTCATCAAGAGCCTCGGCGATCGCCTGTTGCAGCGCTGCTCCTCCTTCATTGTCGATCGCCGCCTTCTCCTCCTCCTTCGCTTCTAGCTGTTGCTCGACGCCTCGCCAACCATCGCGAGTCCTCCTCCTCTGTGTTTTCCTTGGGACATCTGCGTTCTCCTTGCAACCTGGTTAGTGTTTTTTCATTTTTTTTCCTTGCTTGTTTATCATTTTAATGCTAGTCTTATATGTTATTGCTTAGATTTTTCTCTACTAAGTTGCATGTCGGTTAGTTTGTTAGGTTATTTTAGGAGTAAAAACTTAGTTTTCCAAGATGAATGCATGTTGGTTAGCTTATATAAGGTTAGCGTTATGTTTATTATTCTCTAAATGTTGGTTAACTTAGATTTTTTGTTGTTTTGCACGTTGGTGTGCTTTTTAGGCTATTTTAAGAGTAAAAACCTAGATATTCTTGTTGATTTGCATGTCGGTTAGCTTATATAAGGTTAGAATTGCGTCTATTATGCCCTAAGGGCTCGTTTGGTTGCCAGGTTACCCCGAGGTAACCTGACAACAAATATTATCCTTTGGTCTATCCTTGCATTCTTGGATTGGAATTAGTTGTATGGATTGTACAATTACTTTGTTATAATATTTTTTAACCATCTTCAAATAAAAAAAGTAACATAAAAACATATTATAATCATTAAACAAGTGAATATAAAATATAATCAAAGTCACGTTACATTTATCATTTCAACCCTCTCCAACCCTCCTAACCATCCAAACAACTATTATTCACAGAAGGTTACTCCACCTCAACCCAACCCAGTTATTAAACATGCTCTAAATGTTCGTGAACTTAGAATTTGTTTATTGATCAGGAAATTCAACGTGTGAGTTTAGTTAGATATCCAACTTGTGATTTTCTTTATTGATTAGGAATTGTGTCTATTATTCCCTATGGTTAGATATTCAACTTGTGATTTTATTTGTTGATTAGGAAATTTAACTTGTGAGTTTAGTCAGTTTTGTGTTTGTTGATTTGCTAACTTGTGAGTTTGGTTAGCTTTGTGTTTGTTGATTAGTAAGTTGTGAGTTTGTGAATATGTAGATGGCTACACCTCCAGCGAATGTCGCTTCTAGTAGTGACTCATCTTTTTACGTACTGTCAGGATCAATTGATCTTGCATGGCAATATGGTTATCGTTCAAACCGTGCAGATCCAAATATGATTACTTGCAGACTGTGCAAGAAGGTTGTCAAGGGAGGTGTGTACAAGTTCAAGCAACATCTAGCACACCGAAGAGGCAACGTGGTTGCATGTCCCAAGGTGGACGAAGAGATGAAGAAGAAGATGATCACATATATTGATGACATTGCCAGGAAGAAGAGACAGAAAGCCGTTGATCTTCATGAGATGAGAGAGGAAATTAATATCACTAGAGACGAGGGTTCGATGAAGAGATCATGAGTATCCGACTCCTTGGAGCAAAACATCATAGTGGAAGGGTCATCATGTCAGATAACCATAAAAGATGCATTCTCCAAGGATCATCGTGATAGGGTTACCTCGTATATATCCAACCGAGCATATACATCGGCGATTCCCTTTAATGCATTGACGACGAAGCCCTTCATGTAGATGGTGGAGGCGATTGGGAAGCATGGGCTTGGACTAAAGACTCCCATGAGGTATGAGCTTAGTGGTCCGTTTCTGAAAAAGGCAGTGAAGAAAATGCATGATAACTTGCAATTCCTTGTGATACGTGGAAGTCGACGGGATGATCTTTAATGAGTGATGCGTGGACGGACATGCGAGGAAGAAGCATCATCAGATTTTGTGTCAATTGCACCTTGGGTACTTCATTTTTAAAGTCCATAGATGCCTCAGATGAGGCTCACACTATGGAATACATCTTCAAGATGGTGAAGTGTCTAAATGAAGTGGAAGTGGATAATGTAATTCAGATTGTGGCAGATAATGCATCTGCCAATGTAGCAGCAGGAAAATTGATGTTCACAAAATATCTACAGATTTGGTGGACTCTGTATGTCGTGCACTCCATTGATCTTGCTTTGGAGGAGATAAGCAAAGAGACAAAGTGAGGAGTGCAATCACAAAGGCGAAGAGACTTACAGCGTTCATTTACTCTCACACCAAAACTATAAGCTTGATGCGCAAGTTCACAAGCAAGACGGACATTGCAACGGCAGGGCATACAAGATTTGCAACCACTTTGTCACTCTTGAGTGCCTCAATGAGAAGAAAGACACGCTGATGTTGATATTTTCCTAAAAAGAGTGGAGGAACTGCAAAATGATATAAGACCAAGACGGGAGAAGCGTCGAGTTCCATAGTCTCCAGCCCTACATTTTGGAACCACACTGCATCTGATGTCTGAGTTTTCACTCCATTATTTCATGTATTGCATGTGGTTGATGCAGATCGACGTCCATCAATGGGCTTTGTCTACAAAAGGCTTGAAGAGGCCAAACAACAGATAATTGTACCATTCAATGGCGTTGAGTCGACTTACAAATTTTTTGTGGACGTGGTTACCTCTAAGACCAAAGGGAAGCTCGATACTCCATTGTATCTAGCACCTTATTACTTGAATCCATTTTTCTTCTACACAAAATCTTGTGGTGATCCAGATGTTGTGGTGAGAGGGTTTAAGGAGTGCATGGAAAGATTTTATCTAGATTTGGATATACAAGATGCAATTACCAGGGATGAGCTTCCGGCATATAGACTTGGTCATGGAGATTTTGCCAAGCCTTTAGCTGTGAGACAAAAGATGACAAATGATGGCAATTATGATCTAAGTATATCAGTCATTGTTGTATATTCATGTCAATCATATTTTTATTAACTTGATCAATTCTCTATTTCAATAGCTAATTGGTGGTATAATCATGAAGATGACATGACTCATTTGAAAGTCGTAGCCATCAAGATCTTGAATTTGACATCTTCATCCTTCGGATATGGGCGTAACTGGAGTACATTTGACTCAGTAATGACTCCACTCCACCATCCAATTTGAATAAAAAATGCACTAAACCTTCTCCCACTATAAGTAGGGCCGGCTACATGGATTCTTGCTCAAATCCAAGTTGAAAGATTCGATTATTTTTTACGTTGGCCGTCGACTACATAACGCAACCCTTGCAAGAGTGGGTTTTGAACCCTGGTCTTTTGTGTAGTAGACGCATTGTACTACCACTAGACCATTAAGTGGGTACACCCAATTTGAATAGTATTAGTAAATTTTAAAATAGTAATTGATATAAATTAAAAATGTGTATTTTGGTCTTTATATCCATACCAAGAAAAGAAACAGGTTGGAGATGAAGAAGATGAACAATCTTGTGTGTGTATGTTTCAATTCCAACATGCAGGAACGCCGAGTTGAGAAAGAAAGAGATCCTCTCTCATCTCGTGATCGTGCACACATAGTTGAATGAATCGGAGATGTCGATGCTCATGACGAGGAGGTTTTTCCGAATTCTGAATTGACATGGGGTGCTGAAGCACGTGTTAGTGTTGCCGAAAGAATTCGAAACCGAGAAGGAGACAATAAGGTGAACGTGACAAAAGAGCTTTATCTTCGAGCTCAAATGCTACCTCGATGAATGAGCAGGAGTTACATCTTGAAGATATAGAAGAAGAAGATGAGGATGAAGAAGATGACGATGAAGAAGAGCCTGAATCGGATGATGACATCAGGGATTGAGTCGATTGACTTATCTTACTTTCCACTTGTATTATTTTTTGGGCATGTTGTACATGTTTTTGAACATTTACGTATGTTATATACCAAACATTTTGTTCTTAACTTGCTTTTTTTCTTCTCTTGCTATAATAGGTTTTTTAAGCTCTTAAAAATATTAAAAATGCTAAATATATGAATATAAATAAGAGCATATGTACTAAAAACTGATTTATATATTTAAAGTAATTTTAAAAAATCAAAATAAACTAATGCTCAACTAAATCTAATTGTTCTCCTAATTATCGATTAATCCTCATTCAGCAAGACCGAGTAATAACTATTGATTTATGCAAGCTTATTTTTTAGATCCAACCACTGATTCAATTGGGTTTCTAAATTCTGATTCAACCAGGTTCAACCAAATTTGGACTAGAATCCAAGTTTTGATTTTAATTTAAAAATAAGTTTTTTTGTAGGAGTTGAACCCAAGGCCTGTGCATTTCCCTACATCGCTTACTAACCAACTCTGTTACAATCACTTCTTGTTATAAACTAGTTCCAATGATTATTATTCTATAATAACGCTATACATTATTTAATTTAAATATTGTATATGTGTTGTTATTTAAAAAGATATAGAGACTAGATGGAAGTAAAACTTCCATAAGCTTTTCATTGGGGAAGGAAATAAAGAGATCACTTTGGGAGATCTAGCTAGTAGTGAAAATTACTTGAATTGTGCAATCTATAGACGAATACAAAGGAAGTGGAGAAGGCTTTGAAGGTTATGAAACTTGAGAAAGGTGTAGGACCTTATGACATTATTATAGAAGTATGAAGAGTTTTAGGTGAGCGTGGTTTAACTTGGCTTACAAATTTATTCAATATTATTTGATGAAGCAAGAAATGCATAAAGATTTGAGGAGAAGCATCGTGATGCCTCTATATAAGAACAAAGGAGACGTTCAAAATTGTTCAAATTATAGATTATCTAGTTGATGAGTCACACTATGAAAATTTGGGAACATGTGATTGAAAGAATGTTGAGGCAAGTTTCCAAAGTAAAAGAAAACCATTTTGGATTCATGCATGTCACTCACCTATTGAAGCCATCTACTTGTTAAGGAGAACAATATAAATTTATAGAACTAAAAGGGAAAACCTCCATATGATTTTTATTGATTTGGAGAAAGCTTATGATTTTGTACCATGAGAGATTATTTAGAGTTTTGGAGAAGAGACAAGTACATGTCCTATACATTAACCTCATAAAAGATATTTATGATATGGCTTCATCTTGTGTAAAGATACAGTGTAGGAAGACTGACTATTTTGACATCAACATTGGTCAACATCAAGGTTCAACTTTAGGCCCATTCATTTGTACTTTGGTTATGGATGAGTTGACAAATCACATTCAGGATGAGATACCTTGATGTATGTTATTCGATGATGATATTGTGTTGATTGATGAAACTAGAGATGGAGTAAATGAGAAGCTTGAGGTTTGGATACATGCATTGGAGATTAAAGGATTTCATATAAGTAGGGCTAAGATTGAATACATGGAGTGCACTTTTGATGGAAGCAATGGTGAAGGAATCGATGTGAAGATTAGTGACGAAAACATTTAGAAGAGATTCTTTTAGATACTTGGGATCTATTTTGCAACATGATGGAGAAATTGATGGAGATGTTAGTAATAGAATAAATACATGTTGGTTAAAGTAGACAGGAGCCTCTACTGTTCTCTGTGATAAGAAAATTTCTTCGAAAATCAAAGAAAAGTTTTACAAAGCAGTCGTGAGACCTGCTATGCTCTATGGATCTGAATGTTGGCCTGTGAACCATAGACATGTGCAGAGAATGATAATAGCAGAAATGAAAATGCTAAGGCGGATGTGTACACACGTAAAAATCAGATTCGGAATGATGCAATCATAAGGAAAGTTGGCGTATATCTGATCAAGGATAAGATGCGAGAAAATCGCTTAAAGTAGTTTGACCATTTTCAAAGGATGTCAGACGATGCACCGACGAGGAGATGTGACTTTTGGGATGTTGAGTTGGTTGAGATAGGGCGAGGAAGGCCCAAGAAGTGTTGGAATGAGATTATACGAAGGGATCTTAGTTTTTTGGATCTAAGCCCAGGAATGACCCAAGATGGATCTGAATGGAAGCAAAGAATACATGTAACTGACCTCAGTTAATGTGGGAAAGGGTTTTGTTGTTGGAGTATTATATATGTTGTATTTGATGTTGTATATGTTAAAATATTGCCTACGTAATGTAATATATTTATGTTATGTATGCACTTTTTATAGTTATATGTAAAAGTATGCATATCATATATGCATCTGTCATACGTACAAATACATAATAAGAAAAGATTTGCATGCTAATACAAGCAATTACAAACTTATAACTTTTTGTTATCTTTTTATTGATCTTTGGTGTGTGTTTGTATTATGCTTCTATCAACAATTTGAACTATATTTAAATGTGTATTTTATAAATGAATATTTATGCTGATTTATCGACCGGTTCAACTTTTCCTCGTTGGCTTAGTCCAGTTCAAAAAAATGATGACATCATCATCCAATTAAATCGATTTAGTTCCATGGTATAACATGATTCGACCTTTTCGATAAGGTTTCCAATTTGACCTTCGGTTCGATTTCGAAAACATTAGTTTTGATTGAACTAGCTATTGAGGTGCATCTTCCTATGCATCTCTAATGCGACAACCATGATTTTCTTTTCATTGACAATAACACATCCTTCCATGAGAGGATCAAGCATATCGAGGTAGGTTGTCACTTCACTCAAGACATGATCCAGAAGGGTTTCACCTCTACCTCTCATATCAGCTCAAACAAACAAACAAACAACAGACGTGTTCACCAAGGCTCTACCTATTGGTCATTCCAAAGATGATGTTCCAAGCTGAGCTTGATTGATATTTGTTCTCTAACTTGAGGGGGTGTTGAGATATTAGTTATTTTCTATCTTTTTTATGGATTCTCTTTTATGTAATTTGCCCAACATGTTTATCATCTATATAAGAAAATCCTAGGATCTCATGAATAGATAACTTATTGCATTCTCTCCGCATATATTAAATTTTTCAAGACAGGAAACTATATTCCACCCAAGTCTAAGCTTGACAAAGCACTTTAAAGTAAAAATGGAGACCGATGATCCAAGCATGTTCAAGCATCTCATAGTAAAAATGGAAATGAAAATGTTTGATTTCATCAATCTCACCGAGAGTTGTGAAAAGAGAAAATGGGAATGCCTTCTTTGTAGAGTTTTTGTGCTTCTTCCCGCAAACCAAGGAGGTTCTTGCAACTTGCAAGCCATCAGTGAGATCTCGGGAGAAATTGACACCTAGAATCAAGCTTACATTAGAACAATGGGTGTAAGAGAGAACTGCTCAACGAGTGGTTGTGTGCAGACACCTAGAATCAAGCTTATCTTATGATGAGAAGGTTGCCTATGGGGCACGACGAGGAGCTGTGCGCAGAAATGAAAATTATTTGGGCTGCCAAGATCCCGAGTAGATTGAAGATCTTCCTATGGTGTTTGAGAAGGACTTGACTGTGTGACAAAGCTAGGAGGGGAAGATTGTTCGGCTAGGCAGATACGTGTTACGACAGGTGTGAGGACGTTGTGGAGGACGCAGACCACCTCTTCTTCGGTTGCGGGACTTCGACGCAGGTCTGGAGGTCGGTGGGGATCCCTTGGGTGCAGGCCAGCGGTTTGGAGGTCTTTTGGAGGTCGGTTCGCACGGTGGGTCTTGGTTCTTCGGATGACAGCTCAAAACCTTTCACGGTGTTGTGGGCTCTTTGGGTTGGATTGAATGATCTCATATTCAGAAACCAGAATTCTATTCGGAATATTGTCTCGCATTGTAATGCTCTGTATAATTTATGGACCTCACGTTGATGCACTCATCTTTCCTTTTTAAAGAAAGCGTTGTCGTGGTGACTCCCGCCTTGGGAGATCCCCCTTTTTTTAATCCAAAGAGAGAGAGAGAGAGAGAACTGCTCGATTCTAGAGCCAATCTCCTCCAACCCAATGACAACATCATTGAGGAGAACTAGATTCACGTCCTCATATTTTTCTCCTTGCTTTTGTACTTCATATCATTTATGTTCCTTGATTTAATTTCAACAGCTCAAGCTCACTTGTGCCATTTACCTCGTCCTAGGAGATTCATAGTCAGTAGGTCAAAGCTCACTTCTGTCGAGAAATACACTTTTGAATAAATTGTCACAAAAACAAGAAAATAGATCGGGATCTTCTGTTAGAAAGGAATGATTGCTCACTTCTCTTTCTAACTACACAGATGAGGTATATTAGATATTGTGCACTCCCTTACTAGAAATCAAATGATCTCGGACATTACCATGCCACCACCCCATTTAATGAAGACAGCCAATCAAGAGCTACGAAAGGAATGATTACAGATATCCTTAAAAGGAGTTGGGGATTAGAATTGAGAAGTTCAAAAACGACACATTACAGTATGATATCGTCATGAGAAGCTGGAGGAAATATCTTAGTCCTTTAGCCAAAAAATCGTTGTTTGAAGTATAAGAATTAGGAATTTTTGTACCAACGAAAGTTACACATTCACAAATTCGGCATCCACATAGATTGTGAAGCCCAAATATAGCTTGATAGATTATATGCGCCAATTGAAACCAAACAATTGGAAATCTCTAACAAAATGAAGGTAATGTTAATTCGACATTGCCTAATTCCTCCCCCAAAATGGGGGAACCAAAACAATTGAAGACAAAACTAATTCTCTTGTCATTTTGGCCATCTGACTGGATAGGAATGTCTTGGTTTTCAGGATGTACATTTCTATGTAGAGAATACATACATGTTAAGCCCCTGTTTAAGTCGTGTTTGATATTCGTTCTCTTTTAAAAAGTATGTTTTTCTAGACGAGAATGCATAGTAGAAAACATAAACACCACCAAGTCATTACTTGTTTCGTTTATTATGTGTTTGCTAGACATTCAATTGAGCAATCATCAATTCAGAGAAATGAATATTCCAGCATTACAAAACTCTTCTTAAGCATTTGTTGATAAGCCAGTTTTTTAACTATTTCACATAAATGAATGATGTTTTTTGTACACGCCAAAAAAAAAATAAATTTTAGGCTCTTCAGCAAGTTCAATGTTCCTAAAAGGACCGAACCTCCATTTGATTCCAAAATCACAGCCATAAATTTTTCACATGCGGCGTGTATTAAAAAGATTATTCCTGGCAATCGAAGAAATTATAAAATGAAAGGCCAACCTTTTTGAGTGGCTTCCTGGGGCCATCGGAGTTTACTTCGAGAGGCTTTAATATCTCGAAAGAACATGTGAGTGCTTCATCTATACTTAACAAGGCTCCCGCATTATCGAACTCCCCACAATAATTAGGAGCAGAGAACAAGGTAACTAATCTTCTTTGTGCGAAGAACTCGTATCCATCCTCGACAACCTGTGTTTTAGATGTCAGCCCATTTTTAGAATATGCCATTTGTTTGTAAGAAAGGACACCAATTATAAGTCAGATTTGTACAGACCTGATGACCTCGGCATACAAGATCGAGATCATTCTTCTCGAGAAACTCTAGAAGCTTATCGGCCCCGAAAGTACACGAGACTCCCCGGTCACTTTCGCTCCATCCTTTGGCATCAGGGTCAGGATCAGACCAAAGCAAGTCGCATAACAAACCATTATCTGGGACTTCAGTAGGTCTCTCGATGTTCTTTATCTGGTCCAAGCTGTCCAACTCTGGAGAAAGGCCTCCATGCATACAAAGTATCTTCTCGTCAATTAAGGCAGCAACAGGAAGGCAGTTAAAACAGTCTGTAAATGTCTTCCAAAGCCTGACGTTAAACCTTCTCTTGCACTCGTCGTAGAATCCGTATATTCTGTTGATTTTAGCATCTTCATGGTTCCCTCTCAACAAAAACACTTTCTCAGGGTACTTTATTTTATAGGCTAATAGTAAGCATATGGTCTCTAAGCTCTGCCTGCCCCTATCCACATAGTCACCCAAGAACAGATAACTTGCAGCGGGTGGATGGCCTCCACAGTCGAAAAGCCGCAAGAGATCTATATACTGTCCATGAATATCACCTGTCATTATGAATCCCGTTAGTAAATAGAGGGGAATCTTAAAGGCTCAAACTAACACATATAAAATAACAATCGTATATGACAAAGACCTTGACTGCAGTATTGACCAAGACAGGGAAAATGGAACTTTTTCTATTTGGAGATCTATTTCTAGCTTGCAATACATTGTAACATTGAAATGGAAAGACTGGAGTCAGGAACAGAGATATGGAGTATTTCTGAGCATATAATTACTTGCTTGTATTTTCCAAATTCAATTTTTCTAACCAAACTTTAAGATGCACGCAAATTGATTTATCTTTTTTACCAAGATCATATTCCTGTGGAGCCATGTTTCCCCCCCTCAAAATGCCAATCATTTGCAATGCTTGTTAAAATTCATAATCAGATTGGTCGAGTATTTCATAAAAACATCCTTTTTCGCATTTATTTCAGCATTTCTGCCCCCGTATGTCTCCGGAACACTGATCTAGTTGTGCATACTTGTAAGAGAAAACTTGAGGGGCAACTGCTCTAACCTGTATCAGTGAAGCATAACAAGATTTCACAGCATAAAACAAGAAGGTCCCTCCCTCCCTCCCTTATTTTATATCAACGTCGTGGTGAAATACTAATGCATCGTTCCTTTATTTTCTGACTATTTACCAGGATCACTAATACCCCGGTCATGCAATCAAATCGATTTCACGTTCACGTCGCGAATATTTTTAATGCAGTTGTCACGTAGCCATGCCAGCCGTTAACGAAAGCGGAAGTTGCCACTCCAATCTTCCCTATTAAGGAGCTGAAAGTCTTTAAAGAAATCGTTTAGCTCCCATCGCAATTGCGACGGAGTCAAAAGCCAATAAGAAGGAGAAGCTTTCAAAATTTTCTCGCGCTTTTGGAGGGGCGGTCCCACAGATACGTATTATCAATATACATTAATTAAAACTTAGGACGTGCCCATCTCATGAATAATAAGAAAGAAAGGAGAAGAGGAGAGAGAGAGAGAGAGAGAGAGAGAGGAAGGACCGCAGATCTTGATGGGGGCGTGGACCGGGAGGAGATTGGGCTGCGAGAGGAAGATGCGTCGGCTGTCGATGCAGAGCTGACGGATCTCCGCCTCCGACATCTGGACCTGCTTCCTCGCCCTCCCCCCTTCCAGCAGCCGCCGGATCACATCGTCCACCTCCTGCCCATCCCTCGTCGCCATGCCTCTCTCTCTCTCTCTCTCCCTCCTTTCCTCTGGTCATGTTGTCTAATGCCCAAGAAGAGAACCTTTCGCCCCCACATTTCAGGGCCCTCTTTTCCTTTCTATTCTGACGTGTGTTTCTCCTCATTTTCTATCAATGCATTCGAGGGCGGTTGAATGATGACGCAATTTCTTTGTTATAACTAGTAGCTACCCCGTGGATTACATGCACTAGGAAGATACCCGCGCTACGTGGTGGAGGTGAATTTTGTTGATTATATGTTAAGAAAAATGGTAGGTGTTATTTAATATTAGAAAATCAAGGTATTGAGAGCAGTTTTTCCAAAGAAAAATATAATTCAAATAAGCTAAAATTCAACCAAGGGAATTTCTTATTTCGTAGAATAATAAGTTGAAGCGAGTTTGTATTGTTATTTGTTCTTTCGAACAATAGATTATACATTGTACAAATCGGTATTAGGAAAAAATATCAGTAAAATTTGAAACATTTAATTATATAAATAGTATGATCGAAGAAACTAAGTAGGTTTTTTTCATTAGTAAAAACAATAAAAATGGTACATGTTATACTGGAAATATAGCATGAGCATCAATAACATACTTCAGCATTACTGGCTGGCATACATTATATTAGTTAGTAAAAAAATATGCTTCGCTAAATGCAAACAAAGAACCATTAAACAACACAAAAATGTCAATGATATTGACTACACATTTCGTTGGATAAGTCAAGAATATAGAAAGATATTGCTTTATGTTACATCCACACACATCATGATATTGCAAAATTGCAGTTGTGTACACGTAAAGATGAAATGATAATGACGGATATCAGAGTGAATAGTAGACACACAATGCTCATAAATAAATTATAAAAAAATCCAGGTCGAAAGCAATTACATAGATAACTTTTGAAATAGATAAGAAAATTTTGAATTGCCTTCCAGCTATATAACAAATATTGAAACTGTATTTATCGATATTGATGACAGTTGTGTTAGAAATTAAATCAATAAAATGGAAAAAAATGTTGATTGTTACCTTTCCAAGCTTTGCGAAGTTGAGGGGACTGCCTGGGGCTATCTATCTCTCTCCTGTCTCGCATTTTATTGCAGAATTATAGGCATGTGAACATAAAGATGAAACGACAACGATTGATATCAAAATGAATAGTAGACACGTAATGGTTTGCAAAAAATAGGGAAAAAACCCAACGCATAAGTGATTTCACAAACATCTTTTAAAATAAATAAACAAAATTTAAATTTTCAAATGCAATGCAAAGACCGCAATGTAAGTATTTAACATGATATGTTGTTTTTATCTATAGAACTTGGCATATATCCAAAAAAAGTAGAGGGAAAAATTTCACCATTCTACATAGTATTAGTCTTTTAGGCATAAATAATAGGTTAAAAAAGATTAAAAAAACTATAAGCTGCTTAAATTTGCGTGGAGTATAATGGGGAAAAATAAAGGTACACAATTTTAAACTATATGCTTTTTAAAGTACAACTCAACTACATAAATGTAAGAAAATAATTCCCAGTAAATTGTGACTTTACTCAATGTAAATACCATTGATTACCCATGAGCATACACGGTAACGTAGAATAGTATCGGCTTCAAAAGAGGAATTACAATTACTACATTGACTAAAATGTAAATAAATGTCCACTACCCAAGGTGAGCACTAACAAGAATACCTAGGTAAATAGATTAATATAGAAGGTGTTGATAACTACAAAAAAGTATGAAATCTGTAACAACATCGAGGAAAAACTAAGGAAATATTCATGTAGGAACATTTATATATTTGGCATCTTGAATGTATGGCATCTTATATATAGTTTGTATGTAAACATTGAAAACTACGCTTCACTTATAAATGTTACCCTGAAGGTGACAACGAAGACAGTAAAAATGAGACACAATCAGCATGCTTTAATGCTAGGTTTCATAGAATATTAGATATAAATTTCATATAATATTGTATATAACATTAACAGACATTTGACAATTTTATTAATGAATAACTAGAGATTAGAATTGTGGTTTAAAATTTACAAAATTGCACGACAGATATAGGGAAAAAATCCTTTCTCTTGGTTTTTAATTTAAATTGAATAATTGTATCGATGCTTTTCGGAAAAAAAAGTCAACTACATCGATTCATTGTAGAGAGAATTGATATATTGTCAGGAA
Organism: Ottelia alismoides; assembly: GCA_037367405.1. Lineage (NCBI taxonomy): Eukaryota > Viridiplantae > Streptophyta > Magnoliopsida > Alismatales > Hydrocharitaceae > Ottelia > Ottelia alismoides. Next base: position 217,204 of record JAZKJV010007386.1, on the reverse strand, counting down.
ATTAAAAAGGAGGTGGATTAAACTAACCGAAAGGGAAAATAAAATATGATTTTAAGACTATACCAGTAATAGACATCGACTTAAAAAGTAATGTGAGGATTAGGAGCAAACGCAATTACTTTTTTTAAGTTGCTAACATTATCAATGAATAAGGGCCAAACCAAAAAATTTTGTCGTTATTTTATAAAATCAATATCAGAGAACAATCACTCACAAACAAAGGATGTAATATTTATTAAAGGAAATTATAATCTATATATAAATCCTAAATTTAACTCAAGACATGGATATATATAAGGCTCAAGATGAATGCCTAAAACAGGAAAAAAGACAACAAAACATAAAAGAACAACCAACCAGATACTTGTTAAATTATTATAACTATGCAATTTAAAGCTGCCAACTTATATATGGTTTTTTAAAAAAAGTATAAACAACAATAATACAAAGACAAACAATGGTGATGCAAAGATTATTTTTATATAATTTACGAAAAACCAATCGGGACAAATGTTAAATTACATTTTATTTACATATTAACTTCGTCGACATATACTCACTGTTTAAAAGGATGTACACAACAATAACACAGAGAAAAACCTTAATAAGGTAAAGACTATTGATCTAACATTTCAATTAAATAACCCTGACAGTATCTTTCAGATTTAGAGCGTATATCTCGATTACAAATATTATAAAATATTTCAATTAGTTCAACTAGTGTCAAACGACAAAGAACACAAATTAAATGGAAGTAAAAAGTATATAAATGATATACATCTACATATATAGTAATGGCGTAAACATATAAACCATTATTGCTAATTATTTTATGTAATTGAAGAACTACAAGAGCAAAAAAATAAACAACAAAATAAGAGAGCACAAAGGAAAATTAGAATACAACAGAATATTTCCTTTTCTAATGGAAATACATAAGTTATCAAATTTGTCCCTAATAAAAAAACACAATATAAAACTCAGTAGAAGCAAATTTGATAGCATCAAAAAATAACGAATGAATTACAAAATTAAACAACAATAAACATATAAGCAAAGACGATGAAGATAATAACAACATTCAATTTGTTTCGTGTCTGCATGAATCACATCATTCCAAACTTACTGATATATAATTGCATAGACGAAATGATAATACATATAAGTACATTTTAAAAACCATCAAGTCTTGAGGAAGGAAAAACTCTTAAATCGACTGCAGGAACTCCTAGATATAGAGACAATATTTCAACGGAAAAATTAATAAGCGGCAAAGATATGTTAATCATACCTTCGATCGAAGGAAAGATGACAATGGGAAGAAACTTGAGTCACACCTTACAGATAACCCTAACTCAATAAAATAAAAAAGATTAAAGAGGACAAGTCGTACGTCGGAAACCCTAAATCAAGATATATAGTTCGTAAGGACAAAATACGAACATACCTGGACACAACTATGAAGCGAGAAGCAACATGTTAAGATGAAGGCAAGCACGCGAACCCGAGAACACAAAATTTGACTCAAAAGACAACGTCGAAAACCAGGCAAACAAAAGATAGCACAACATAAGCTTGAAGCATTGTCTGCACATGCAATAAAATGGTGTTCTCGTACCTTCGTCGGAAGGCAAGTCAACAATTGAAGGAGCAATCGGAACGACTACTTCGGAAGGAGATATGCAGAGTATGGAGGGGAAGAGGATAACTAACTGACACAAGAAAAATGAGTGAGATTCGACGGAAAGAAAATGAGGAATGGTGGCATTATTATCTATACAGGGGGCGTTAATATGGGAGCGTTAATATGGGAGAAGCAGGAATCGAAAAAGCAGGGAGAGAGGGTAAGCTGATAGGTGGAAAGACGGGGCATTAATGGGACATTAAGTAATTAATCTGGGTGAAGAAGGAAAAATCTTAGACAATTGGCGAAGGAAAAATTAGAAGCCAATAAAGGGATAACATTTACGGGGCATTAATGTGGGAGAAGTCAAAATTGAAAAAGTATGATAGAGGGGTAATTTGATAGCCGGAAACGTGGGCATTAATTTGGAGGAAGGGGGAGAAACGATGGACAACTGGAAAGACAAAATTGAAAGGTAATAAAGGTTATAAAATCTCGATAGTGTAATGAAACGTTGCCTAATCTATAACGCATAAGAAAAAAATGTGGCATTAATTTGGCGGTAGCGGGAAAACAGAAAAAGATGGAAGTAAACGAAAAGACAAACCAAAAAAGTAACCAACGTACAAAAAGGATTGCTGAGAAAAAATTAAAATACGATATAACATACAATGAAATGCAACGCATATGGAGAGAAACGCAAAGAGCTACGACATGTGTCAGTTAACGGCGAATAAATCCAGCTTTAAAGGGAGTTATAGATTCCAAAAAGATGGTCAAAAAAACATAATATTGTATTGCATATGCAACTTACAACAGATTCATGCTATTGCTCTATAAGTAATTCGAAACTTCATGTAAATATGATTATCAATACCGAAATTCTGCAATGTCTTTGTACCAAAGTGAGTTGTTCATTGGGGATTGTTAACCCCAAACCAATCCTTCAACCTGTAAAAGGACGCTTGTAAAGACAATGTTACAAATTAAAAAACCATACTACTGTAATCATGTACACATCCCACTGAGGACAACAAAGATGAAGAGGAGAAGGATTATATCGTATATCCTTGACATCATTTAAGGAAAAATGATGATATAACCATGTTGGCAATAAAATCATACCATCGTATTTGTAGTGGTTAACATGTTACCACTTTGGTAATACAAATCAAGGTTGTCGACAAGTAATAAAAATCAGCCAAAATATAAAGTTGCACCATCCAACTTTCAATGCCTCTTGGTCAACAAATCAATCCAAGTCGGAGTTCAACCCAATTGGGGTCATTTTATACCTTGCATAGCATATTACATGATCCAAAACAAAGTCTTTCGGTGATCCTATATAATTTTGAGGTGCAGAGAAATCTTGATACATGTAGGCGGCAGTAGCGTAGAAAAAGAGGATGCCGAGCATGAGATAAAAGAAATGGATGTAGACATTCTCTTGAAGATCTTTCAACGACAGAATCTCATATATAATTTCCTAAAAAACCTAAGTCGTGCCTCCCCAACAACAATGCCATTTGAAGAACCGTGAAAATGCCCTCTTAATTCAATCGGATTAACAATTAAAATATCGTTGCAAGCATGCAATTAGGAATTAATCAAACGACCACTATTTTAATTAAAAGCGAGCTGTCAATTAATTTTTTTACTTGGGAAGTTCAAGGTCAAACTCAAGGAGGCAACCATCTCCTTAGGTTGATTTTTAGTCGATCTTGAAGTTAGGTTTTCAAAGAGATGTTTTTTTATATTTTTATGCAAATAGTAAATGAGATGTAATTATGACTAAATTCGGGGGTTAAAGTACAATTTTCGATCAAATGAATTCTGAAAATCCTCAAACTTGGTCAAAATATTAAATATGATGAAAAATATGCACTGTAATTTTCAATAATTAATTATAATAAATAGTAAACCTACTTATTTTCAAGAAACAAAATTAACAAAGATATATCAATATGTGATCTATCTTAAAAAGATCCTAAACACTGGAAATTTTAAATCTAATACCTATTAAAAATTAACTAGTGAAATACACAAAATTATTTTTCTAGAGAAAACTATGCAAGCAAACACAATTCTTTTTTGTCACAATGTTATTAACAATAATTCTACGATCCATGAATTTTTAATAATTTCTCGAGTAATGGTTAATTTTTTATAAATTTCTAAGCTCGCATTGGATAAAATATGCAAGATTATGTAATAATAATTATTATTAACTAAATACGGAGAATAAAAATGCCACGAGCAAGCTACAATGTAAAAAGAAGAAAATGCTAATTTTTGATAAATAAGATGATGTCTAATTAAGGTCTAAAATCAACAACGCAGTCAGGGGTCTCTAGCCAAATTTTAGAACAAAATAATAAAAAATGATGCACAAGGACATGTTTGCAATTACCAATTCTTGGAAGTTGTTTATGTAATTTGTCCACCAGGACACGCGCATAGCACGTGCTTGCTAGAGCGGCGAGGGTGCTTCTATAATTTGGCAAACTTGCGAGGACCTCTTGTAAATTGCCCATCAAGGCATGTATGAAGCACATGCCTTTGTCTGAAGTGGGACTGTGATGGGGAATTTGCGGACTTCCAGGGGCTTCTTTGCAAATATCCCCCAAGAGGAGGGTAGTCACACACGCGAGGGGATGAAACCTCTTCCTCATTCAACGGAGCCGAGGCATATGCGGAGGAACATTAGTCAAAGGCGTCGATTGCGTTGGGAAGTGGCGAGAGTGCGCGTGTGTTGGAGGGCAGTGTTGCAGGTGGCCTGCAGGTGGACTTGAGATGGAGACATAGAGTTGGTGGTGGAGCGGGATGGTCCCACGATAGTTGGTTGCGAATTGCCCTAGGTGTGACGAGGCGAAACTCTCTACAGTCTGGAGCTTGGACGGTTGAGGCGAGGAGCGACAACGGAGAAGCTCGAAGGCAGAGGGGTGTCCTGTTGCGCTGATGATGATGTATGTAAAGCCTGATGGCAAAAGTGCATGGGACTGCTAGAGTGGGGGTCGTTCTAGCCAGCTGGAAGGGTGCGGTGTGGTGGTCTCCCCTAAGAGCAGCTCGAAGGAGAGGACGATGACAGAACTTGGTAGTGAGAATGGGGGTTGAGTTGTAGAAGAACAATGTGATGGAGGTGGTGAGGAGGAATAGAGGATTCGCGTAAAAACAAAGGGAAAATGAACGGGGGAGTAGGGGAATCCTTCGCCCGGGATCAAGGAGGACAGTGGTCCTCTTCTCCTGTTATTGCCTCGAGTCACGCGGCGTACACGATGAGGCTCATATGATCATGCCTTGGAGGTTTGCCTGAGAAGGGAAGCCCCTATCACCGGCCTCTCTCTTAAATTCTCTTTCTCGCATGTATGGCGGATGGAATGCTCTCGAAGACTGACAACGACTTAAATAGGGGTCGGCGAGAAGATAAGGGTAAAGAGCGGAAGAGTCGGCAGCGGGTAGGTCGTTAAAAGGCGGAGATTGCGGAGCAGGTTGGAGAGGATGGCGGGGAGTTGGCATGGAAGGAGGAGTTTAACCGAAGAGGAAGAAGAGGGCTAAAGAGTTGGTCCACGTGAGTTTTTATATTATTTATTTTTTTTATTTTTAAATTACTTTTTAAATTAAAAAAGAAAATAAAGGAAATAAAAAGGCTAGAAACGAGTGACACGTGACGGCTCCAGGAGCCGTCACGTGTCAGCTACAATAAAATCAAAAAAATCCAAAGATAAATAGAAAAAAATAGTAAACATACTTGATAGAAAAAAAATTTCACAAAAGTTGCTCGTCTCGATGAGCTCTACAACTTTCGTGGAGGAACCAATAGCAAAAGAGATCATATGTACAAAGTGATATTTTCGGGGTACTCGATGTGCATAGAATACCTTGGTTTTTGGGTTTTGTATTTTTTTTGTTATTTATTATCTAATAAAAAATCGATTAAAATAATGATAAAATATAATAAAAACATTTACATATTAATCTATTTTTTTGAATCTTTAATAAATAAGAAAATAAGGGAATAAAATAAAGTTGAAAAAGTAAGATATTTGTACAGACTCACAAAGGATACTCGAAATCAGTTAGTTTCTTTGATTTCACTCTTGATTTGGATTTGATTTTTTATGATTTTAATATAACTTTCATCAAAGAATAAAGATGAAAAATAAATCAAATAAAATGGGTTAATTATGAACATAAAATATCATGTCAAAACGGGGTAAAACACAAAATGCACTAAAGAGGCTCAAAACCCAACATTCACATACGAGCTTTGATTTTTATGAAATTGGTCTTGTTTTGAAGGTCTTTGAATATATATTACTTTAAAAGTATGTAGATCTAAATCGATATTGTATGAGGAAGATATGAGCATTTTAGTCTTTCTATTCAGAAATTGGAGTTTTGTCTCACAGGCTAATTATTTGAGTCAGTAATTTTTTTTATTTTTCCTTTAATCTTGTTAGTAATATGTATATAATGGAGGTAGTTCGAGGTCAATTGAAGATAGCATGAATTAGTTAAAACTATATGGAATCAGTTATAGATGTGAAGATGAATATGAATGTAATTAAGAGTGCTAAAATGCAAATATTAATTTTAAATGCATGAATGGTAAAAATGCAGAATAAATGATGAAATGTAGCTAATTACTCAAGAACAAAGCTCTATTTTTATATTTTAATATGATGGATTGATAAACACAGAAATCAATCGGTCTTATGTTCCACACAAGGCGGGAACACAGTCGAAGTGTCGACCAATCAAAATCTGAATTTAATCAACAATTAACCCACACTACAGATCACGGAAATAGAAATAAATGTGGAGTTAAAATTTATTTTTAACTCTGCACAAATGGTGTATAGTGACAAGTATGCAGAGAGTACGAACACAGGGAGTAAGCAGGGTAGTTCAAGCAAATGTGCTCAAGTGAATGTGTGTGATGTGTCTACACTAAACAAGCAAGCAAAGATGTTTTTGTGGGTTTTTAATTTTAATTTTTTTTTTATTTTAATTTTTAATTTTGTATTTTGATTTTTACTTTTCTGATTTTTATATTTTATATTTTATATTTTTTCTTTTTCTTTTTCAATATTGGAATTTACAAACAATATAATACAAGACAAGATAAAATATTTATAAAGAAGTGTAGAAATATCCAAAAATTCAGAAATAAAATCTTTTTGGTATTTTGTGGTTTTGAACTGTTTTTGTGATTTTTGAGGATTTTTCAAGGTGTTTTTGATATTTATAAATACTGAAATAAGAGAAAACAGTGGAAAATATGCTGGCTGTGAGTAAAATGGAAGTTAAAAATATCAGACAGCAACCAAAATTTTTCACACTATTTTTCGAATAAAAAGAACAAAATGAGGAACAACCAGAACCTGAGTTTGTATTTTTTAGAGTTTTCCTTGATTTTATATATTTTTTTGAAGTTTTTGAGTGTTTTTAAATTTTTAGTGTTTTTCTTTTGAGATTTTTAGTTGTTTTTGGACTGACACTAAAGTAAGATAAAATAGACACTAGTAATTTTTTTGGACTTTTTAGAGGTGTTTTACTATTTTTTTGGTATTTTCTAAACTGGACAGCACACAAAAAGCATGTTTTTGATTTTTAATAACTATCAAAATAAAATGAAATCAAAAACTAAATTGATAGCGTCAACGTACACGTGTCCAGGAGCTTAAGTCTATTTTTGTGGAATTTTTGGACTTAAAATGATAGATCAAATAATTACAACAAGCATCCAAAGTTTAAACAGTCCTGGCAGGGATATAAACGCAATTTCCGAAACATCCAGGGGCCTACATGCAAATTTTATACTGGATAAAATATCTGTTGGGCCAAAATTAAATTACAAAACTCGCAGGGCTTTTTCCGCAAAGAACCCACCCAAGCATGTGCGATGCACGCGCCTGGGAAGGACTAGAACGTAATACGTCAAAAAGGCGAGGGGCGTAATGCAAATTACACTAAAATTTAAAAGCTGCAGAGGAAAGTTTTAGATTTAAACAATAAACACAAAAGTTACTGGGCTCACTATGCAAAATGCCCAATAAAAGGGCGATCCAACGGCGGGCGCGAGTTCACTTAAGACACGTGGCGTGCGGACCTTGCCTGATACCCCTTCGTTTGGATGGACGAGATCAGATCAGGCACGGGCAATCCACGGCCGAGGCTGAATCAAAATCCGACGGTGGCTGGCAATGTTGGAGGAACAACGAAGATCGGACGGCGTTGAGGGACTCGGGAAGAACAGGGTTGAGACTCTGCCGCCCCGAGCTTTGATCGGCAAGGGCGCACGTTCCAGGCTTCCAATCGTTCAACAAAACCCTCCACGTCCTTCCTGGGGAGGTCCTCGAACACTCAGCGGCGTCAAAATGGCGGAGTGAGCGCCGGTGGGCCACCGAAGGGTCGAGGAGGCTATGTGGCCCCAGCTACCTTCTTCTTCAAAAATCCAACTCCAGAAGGAGTCGTTTGACCCCTGGCACCTGCAGGTGGAACACGCAAGAACAAGTAGAAGGTCCAGGGGACGTAAAGGTGTGGTTGTGCTGGCGAAACGCAGAGGATGGTGGAAGACGGTGACTCGCCGGAGCAAACTCCGACGAGGGGGGCTCAGATGTATTAGCTGGGCGAAACGCGAAGGAGACAATGGCAAACGACTTCTGTGACTGTAATAGATATAAAAATGCATAAAAACATAAAGAAAACACCTCGAAGGCTGGTTGGCCTGAGGTTGGGAACCTCACGGCGGCGCGGCTGCCGGAGATGGTGGAACACGCCTAGGCCTACCGCGACACCTCGACAAGGTTGGGGATCAAAACCCCCTGTCACCGGGGATCCCACGCTGAACGCCTGGAGGTCTGATGGTCGGCCAAAAGGGTTCAAAAAATCAAAAGGGGGAATGAGAGGGTTTTTGAAAGATGGTGGACGGGCGACTTTCGAGGCAAGATCACGGGTGCGCCACGAAGATCTGAGGGGATCTTCTAGGTCGGCGAGCTAGGTGGATGGTAGGGGAACAAAGTTGCAGAAGGAAGCGGCGCGAGATCATGCAAGATTTGGCTGGGAAAAAGCCAAGAAAGAGCCCAAAAAACCAAACCTGACAGGTCTACAGGGGTAGGTCAGACTGTTGACCTTGGTCAACAGTCCTGACCTCCTGGTTGGTCCACGTGGACCAACCAGGAAAAACCCTGGAAAAACGTTTTGTTAATTAATTTAAAAATAGTAAATGGCCTTATTAATTTATGATTATAAAATAAAAAATATTCGTTATTTGAAATATATTTTTACAAGTTGCTTTTATACCCCTATATAGGTATATTATCTATATATTTGAGGATTTTATTTTTATTTAGGTATTTTTAAATTTTATTATTTTTATTTATGATTTTCTAAAATTATAAAATACTTTTATATACACAAATATATTTTTATTTTATTTTTCTGATTTGTTTTGTATATTTAATAAATTATATGAGTATATTACATAGGTATGTATATGAGTATTGTATCTATGTGTTCTATATACAAGTATTTTATTTTTATTTTTATTTTGGTTTTTATTCCACTTTTAATGTACATAGTTATTATAAGTATATTTACAACATTATAAAAATATAAAATTATAAAAATAATAAATAAATAATAAATTGAATATTTTAATCGGTGCACTGTACAATGAGGGTCCAGAAGTCAACTTTCAAACCGTAGCTCTGCCAAATGCGAAACCACCGCCATTAAATAGATTATTTTCTTCTATATACAATTAAAGGTGAGTATGCTGCATTTGGAGTTTTTATTTGTGAGTTACGGGGCTGGGAAGTTGGCATTCTGGATTTTTATTCAGACCATAACTTTTTATCGGTACATTATTTTTCAGTGAAATCAATTTTGTATTTTTCTTTATTTAATTATCTACAACCTTCATGTACAAAGTTTCTTTATGTGATGTGTAAAAAGTGGAACTAAAAATAGGTTCCAAAATGAATGAAGAAAATAACATAGGTATTTTATCTGTATTTCTGACCTTATCTCCCCCTACTTTATTCCTTGTCGACCTATTCATCAAGATGCCTAGGTCTCGGGGTTTCGAGTCATAAAATATTTACAATATTTTATTATTTTTCTTTTCTTTATTTATTCTATAATTTTGGCCTTAATTACAGTATTTTATACACTAAATAGATGCATATGCATGAATGATAAGATGATGATTTTAATGCTATTTTCAAGCATTGGCTAGGGTTTTTGGTGCCAAAATGATAGAATAAAGATGATGAAATATGGATTCATCATCCCCCTATACTTTACCTTTGCTAGTCCCTAGCAAACACTTATGCAATAAGTGCAAAAAAAGAAAAGAAAGAAAAGAAAAAGAAGAACTTGGATTTAATTTGATTATTAAACTTGTCTTCACAAAATCTAAGTTTGGAGCTTAAGTCGGACCTTAGGATTTTAGTGCGGTCGGAACCTTAATGAGAACCAAATTTGAAATCCAACAGTCCTTGAGAATCCCAAAACTCTGTCCAAGTCTCCTCAATAGCCAGGTCAGAAATACTTCAACTCATACGCAAACTCTTACGACTATGAATCTGACTCGTACAATGTAAGTGATATGTAGCTCCCCACCTCAGAAGTAACAAAGAAACAACCTCCCCCAACCTGGTAACTCTAATGCCTCGGTCTAGCAACTCTTTCCTCGAGAAGCAGGGTATTCCCTTCTAAGTTCAAGTGCAACCAGCTCAAGAAGAGGGGGAAGAAGTATAGACTTTTGGAAGCTCATCCAGTGTAGCCAAGTCTCCCGCTGCAAGCTTCATGAGATGTAACATGGATACCATAAGCTTTTGCTTTATTGGACTATATACACTCCGGTGGGGTTATTAAATTTTCAATCCAACCCACCACTTTTTTTGGAGTTTTTTTTTTCAATTGCATCTGTACAACATATCTACATGGTGCAGCATATATACAAGAAATTTTCCTCTTGAGCCAGTAGACTATCCCTCTTTTGAAGCTTTATTGCAACCCACGGCTTCTGTCTTTAGCCTTCATCACCACTAGACCAAGTTGAGGTGCACTTCCTTCACTATAAGAAGAAGAGAGGTTCCGCCTAGAAGTACTACCCTCATATGCTACCCCAAGCTAAAGGAAGCTGCCTCCTCACCACCTCATCCGTGGAGAGCTATGTGAAAGGTGCAGGTGTCCAAGTTAGGTCATTATCAACAAGAGTCGTGCGTGTGCTCCGAAATACTCTACTTAGGCAGTCAAGAATCCATTGAACCAAGTCCCGTGACCCTCAAAGAATTAAGTCAACTAAACCTGAAGTACCTCAAACCCAGTTCCTATAGGGTTCCTGTTATTAGGTAGATTATAAGGTCCAATCAAGCTCCAATCTCCGGATTTTATTTAGACTTGTTCAGTTATCAAACTCAATCCGAAAAATGCTCATGCCATGCAATGCTATGCAGAAAATATTTTTGTGATGCAATTTTCGAAGATTTTGAACTTTTTATGGATTTTTGAAAAGATGATGATGATGCACATGCAGATGCAATTTTTTTTGTATTTTTCAAAAAGAATTTTCAAATGTTTTTGGATTTTAGTTTTGCAAATGTTTTTGGGATTTTTGAAAACAAAAAGGTTTTGGCTGAAAACTAGGTGAAAACTATGTACACGGGAGTGCTTCTTATGTATACAAGAAGTGGATTTTAAGTATTTACAAGGGTAAGTGGTCAATTTTATAAGTACATATTATATAGTGGATTTTGGTGGGATGTTAGTATTCCTCAAACTTATTTGACACAAGGTTTTTCAAACAATTTTTGAAAACTATAGTCCAAAATAATTTTTACAAACATGTACACTCATTTGAAAATCATTTTGCAATCGGTTTTCAAAACAGTATATATAGGTTTTACAAATATTTTTGCAACCATTTTTCAAACCATTTGCAAAGCATTTTTCAAACATTTTTATTTCACACACAGAAAATGAATTTTTACAAAAAGCACATTTTTACAAAGGTTGAAAACATGTAACAAAATATTTTCAAAATAGTTTTCAATAGATGTTCACGAAGATTTTCCAACTATTTTTCAAACATTTTGCAAAAAAAAACATTTTTCACCTGATTTATTAATCAGTAAATACAAAAAGAATTTGAGGAACAAAACACCGTTTTATTAGGGATTTTTTAATGAATTTTAATGAATTATTAGCCATATTAGGAAAATACGAAAGTACGAGTTATGGCTAAAGTATATACGTAGTATATACGACCCCCCTATACTTAGCTTGAGTTATGTCCTCATAGATCGGAGAGAAAAGAGAAGACATAACTCGTACTAAGTATAGGCAAGTCTAAAGAATGAATGAAACAATGAATGAGAAGTTGACCGTCCCCCCTATACTTAGGATCAAATAATCCTAAGTATAGCAGACTGTACACAACGCAGGGAGGGTCAAGGGTGGGAATGAACAGATCGTACTCAGATTGTCTCCCCCTATACTTAGGGTAAGATATCCCTAAGTATGGACAAGAAGAGGAGACAATGGAGAGGATCGAAAAGAATAGAGAAACGCGAGGTGCACGCCCCCTATACTTAGGACAAAGTACGTCCTAAGTATGGAAAACTGTCTACAAGGGCGGCACCTTTTTTTGATAGATGTAGAAGATAGAAAATGAAAAGAAGAAAAGAAGAAAAGAGATCTGAAGATGGGAGGATAGATCAGAGGATATACACATCGCTCCCCCTATACTTAGGGTAAAAGACGCCCTAAGTATAGGCAACAACAGGAGCGATGACACGGAACGAAGAATGAACACTCAACTTATCTACCCCTCCTATACGTAGGACAAAGTACGTCCTAAGCAAGGCAAACACGAGAAATGGGTAGACAAGCAAAAACAGGAGATGGAAAGAGAGTTACGGGATAGAATCTACAACATAAATGGGTGATCATCAGAAGGTGGAAAGCAAACCTTCTTGCGGGACCGCTGAGGGATAGATCTGACGTGATGTATGTCGACATCGGGGTCCACAGTGGACGGAGGCCGATCAGGGTCGACACGGTGAAGGCCCTCAGTGGAATCAAAACGGAAAGGGACGAACTGATCGATGGAAGCAGTATGGCTAGGTTCTCCCTTGGTGGTCCTATGATGTGAAGGCACAGACGGGTGAGTGGAAGGAGTACGACTAAGTCCGGCCTTGGAAGTCTCGCCGATATCAAAGTGAAATGGGACAAACTCATCATCCTCGGAAGAAGTGTAATCGGAGTCGTCCTGCGAGTCCTCGTCTAGGTCAAAATCAAAAGGAACGAAATCATATGTGGAAGTATACGAACTCTGTTCGTCCTCTATAATCTCAACCGGATCATCTTTCTCATCAAAAGGCCCAAATTTCTGAAGAAAAGCGATCAAATCAACTTCGGCCTCTGGCCCATCAGAATCAACATGGACAGGAGTGGACTCATCGGTGGAAGTAGTCAAAACAGGTCCGTCCTGTCTAGTCTTACATGGGTCATTTGTTACCTTATGAGGTCTCTCAAAGTAATGGGCAACATCATAAACATCCTCAATTATTTTGGTATCTGCCCCCTGCTCAAATGGTTCAATCACATAAATACTCTGGATCTCATCAACACATCGCCATACACCCGGAGGAGGATTAGTGAGGTCCATGCTTTCCGATTTCCTCCCCTTTCGGGGGATCCGTCGGGTCTCATCAGGAATCGCTAAGGAAGTATCTCTAGTAGCATCAGGTAGGTCACAGGCCTCAGAGTCAGCTCTAATTGGTGAAGGTGCATCAGGTGCAGGTCTATGGTCAACTATGGGTGTGGTGATCAACACTTCGCTCTCGTCAACAGGACGGAAGCGAATCTCCCCTGATCCATAGTCAATAACGACCCTCGCAGAGGCGAGGAATGGTCGTCCCAGGATGATTGGAGATGGCTCCCCTGTGGAGTTCTCCATGGGCAACACGACAAAATCAACATTGTGGCTCGTGCCCTGAATAGAAATGACGGCGTTTTCAAGGATACCCTTCGGCCTCTTGATAGATCCATCAGCAAACTGAACGATCATCCTGGTCTTCTTGAGAGGCCCTAAGTGAAGAGACTGTACCAGCGAGAAGGGTAGTATGCTAATCGAAGCACCGCCGTCTAGGAGAGTGTGATCACATGTGTGGTCAGAGATGGTGCAGCTAATGAATGGTGTGGCAGTGTTCCTCTTCCGAGGAATGGGACGGTGTGTGATGGCGTGGGCAGTGGCCATGGTCAAAATATGACGCTCAGATCTGCTCCTCCGCTTTCTCTTCTTGGGAAGAGGGGCAGATAAATCAGTCATGGCCTTCTGAAGTGGGGCACGGATGATCTCATGAATGGTGGCCACCACTTCGGGTTCAATCAGTATTTTTTTGAATTTTTGGACCTCCTCCATACAAGGGAGGAAGTCGGAATCATCATATACACGAGGCATGTCAAGAGCAGTCTGTACAGCGGCATCCTCGGGGTCAAAGGTGGGACCGGGTGTGAAAGGATGTGTGGTCAAAGGATCTGGCAAGTGGTACCTCTCCGCACAGTCTGGCTCGATCACGTGTCTCCCAATCTCTTTTTGTGTTTTTAAAATTTTCTCATTTTTTTGTATTTTTGGCGATTGCAAGCTCCCATGATTCTTCACAAGCAAAGCTGTATCCTCGATGAAAAGAGCACTAGTCCGATATTCTCTCAAAGTGTCAAGATTTTCCTTCATCAAATTGATGTGCTCTAGCATTAGGTTCATGACAACACTCATGGAGGTCGTGGGAGGTGACTCCAACAGGTCAGACTCGAGTGGATGTGAAGGTGGAGGCGGATAATATACATGTGGGGATGGAGGTGGGTAGAAGTCCGAGGTCTGATACTGTGGCTGAGGCGGATATGTACAAAAGTTAGAAAAAGTAGGAGGAGGATCCTCCTGATAAAAGGGAGGTGGATCGGCTGGAGGGTAGGAGGAATCCGCAACATCCAGATAAAAATCACTCCAGGGATCCATCTCGAAACAAGAGAAATGATCGGGAGAGCACGACGGTCAAGTCAAGAGATGTGAGAAAAGGCGCAAATGCGCAGAGTGATCGATTATACACACAAAACAATCACAAGCAAATATGAAACAACCAAACCCTCAATTCACCTACTCAACTCGGCGAAGACCACAAATGCGGTCTTTTTATCTTGTCTGTTTTAGAGTTAGGTGAAAAAGTCAAGAAGTTGCACAGACACTTAGGGGCTCAATGGGATTTGGGCACTAATCCTTAGCGTGTGCGTAAGCAAGTAAAAGCGAAGACAATGAGGGGATTACTCGCCCCAATACAAGATTTTTCTTTTTGGTCGATTTTAGGGTCGAGTAATATTAGCAGTCCCAATTTTATTGGTTATCACTTTTTTGGATTTTTAATGAAAATGCACGGTCCTAACGGGGAGTCAATTCCTTTGAGCACCTAGGTTGGCAAAATCAGAGGGAGAGTCGGAAAAGCAATGCAAGCGGCAAATAATGATGAATGCTAAAGCGTAAATGCTCACCTTGCCTCCAGCACTCTACATGCAAGGATGCTCAGCAGAATTGAAACCTATCTATATGCAAATTCAAAGCCGATGAAATCGCCCTAAGTTCAGAAATTGCTATTATCGTGAAGAACCACCAGTCGGCCACTTATCTTTAACCAAAGAATCCGGTCTTGGCTTACCCCTCCTCTTCTCGACACACTCGAGTTCAGGAGTAGCGCTTGATGGGGCTCGCTCACGGCACACGGGTTAAGAGATAAATGAACAGACTGTTTAAACTTTGACTAAGTCCAAAACGCACTATAGGTACATGCAATGGTATTAGGTGTTTGGCCTTAGTCTATCGCAAGCAATCCTAAATCTAAGGGCTCAATCACACAAAGTAAGGAAAACAAAATCGGAAAACATGCCGGCTTGGCTAAAGAATAGCCGGCTCCGCTTCCCAAGGTTGCTCCGGTTCACCTAAGCGATCCGCCTTGCTCCGCGGTCCCCTCGCAAGAAGACAAGAAATGGTGGTCAGAATAGCTCAATCAATAAATGTATCAGAAATGCAAGAGAGATAAGCTATGGTAAACAGCAATCACAAGCAAACACAAATGTAAACTACTCGCTGTTGCTCCCCGGCAACGGCGTCATTTGATAAACACAGAAATCAATCGGTCTTATGTTCCACACAAGGCGGGAACACAGTCGAAGTGTCGGCCAATCAAAATCTGAATTTAATCAACAATTAACCCACACTACAGATCACGGAAATAGAAATAAATGTGGAGTTAAAATTTATTTTTAACTCTGCACAAATGGTGTATAGTGACAAGTATGCAGAGAGTTCGAACACAGGGAGTAAGCAGGGTAGTTCAAGCAAATGTGCTCAAGTGAATGTGTGTGATGTGTCTACACTAAACAAGCAAGCAAAGATGTTTTTGTGGGTTTTTAATTTTAATTTTTTTTATTTTAATTTTTAATTTTGTATTTTGATTTTTACTTTTCTGATTTTTATATTTTATATTTTATATTTTTTCTTTTTCTTTTTCAATATTGGAATTTACAAACAATATAATACAAGACAAGATAAAATATTTATAAAGAAGTGTAGAAATATCCAAAAATTCAGAAATAAAATCTTTTTGGTATTTTGTGGTTTTCTACTGTTTTTGTGATTTTTGGGGATTTTTCAAGGTGTTTTTGATATTTATAAATACTGAAATAAGAGAAAACAGTGGAAAATATGCTGGCTGTGAGTAAAATGGAAGTTAAAAATATCAGACAGCAACCAAAATTTTTCACACTATTTTTCGAATAAAAAGAACAAAATGAGGAACAACCAGAACCTGAGTTTATATTTTTTAGAGTTTTCCTTGATTTTATATATTTTTTTGAAGTTTTTGAGTGTTTTTAAATTTTTAGTGTTTTTCTTTTGAGATTTTTAGTTGTTTTTGGACTTACACTAAAGTAGGATAAAATAGACACTAGGTAATTTTTTTGGACTTTTTAGAGGTGTTTTACTATTTTTTTGGTATTTTCTAAACTGGACGGCACACAAAAAGCATGTTTTTGATTTTTAATAACTATCAAAATAAAATGAAATCAAAAACTAAATTGATAGCGTCAACGTACACGTGTCCAGGAGCTTAAGTCTATTTTTGTGGAATTTTTGGACTTAAAATGATAGATCAAATAATTACAACAAGCATCCAAAGTTTAAACAGTCCTGGCAGGGATATAAACGCAATTTCCGAAACATCCAGGGGCCAACATGCAAATTTTGTACTGGATAAAATATCTTTTGGGCCAAAATTAAATTACAAAACTCGCAGGGCTTTTTCCGCAAAGAACCCACCCAAGCATGTGCGATGCACGCGCCTGGGAAGGACTAGAACGTAATACGTCAAAAAGGCGAGGGGCGTAATGCAAATTACACTAAAATTTAAAAGCTGCAGAGGAAAGTTTTAGATTTAAACAATAAACACAAAAGTTACTGGGCTCACTATGCAAAATGCCCAATAAAAGGGCGATCCAACGGCGGGCGCGAGTTCACTTAAGACACGTGGCGTGCGGACCTTGCCTGATACCCCTTCGTTTGGATGGACGAGATAAGATCAGGCACGGGCAATCCACGGCCGAGGCTGAATCAAAATCCGACGGTGGCTGGCAACGTTGGAGGAACAACGAAGATCGGACGGCGCTGAGGGACTCGGGAAGAACAGGGTTGAGACTTTGCCGCCCCGAGCTTTGATCGGCGAGGGCGCGCGTTCCAGGCTTCCAATCGTTCAACAAAACCCTCCACGTCCTTCCTGGGGAGGTCCTCGAACACTAAGCGGCGTCAAAATGGCGGAGTGAGCGCCGGTGGGCCACCGAAGGGTCGAGGAGGCTATGTGGCCCTAGCTACCTTCTTCTTCAAAAATCCAACTCCAGAAGGAGTCGTTTGACCCCTGGCACCTGCAGGTGGAACACGCAAGAACAAGTAGAAGGTCCAGGGGACGTAAAGGTGTGGTTGTGCTGGCGAAACGCGGAGGATGGTGGAAGACGGTGACTCGCCGGAGCAAACTCCGACGAGGGGGGCTCAGATGTATTAGCTGGGCGAAATGCGAAGGAGACAATGGCAAACGACTTCTGTGACTGTAATAGATATAAAAATGCATAAAAACATAAAGAAAACACCTCGAAGGCTGGTTGGCCTGAGGTTGGGAACCTCACGGCGGCGCGACCGCCGGAGATGGTGGAACACGCCTAGGCCTACCACGGCACCTCGACAAGGTTGGGGATCAAAACCCCCTGTCACCGGGGATCCCACGCTGAACGCCTGGAGGTCTGATGGTCGGCCAAAACGGTTCAAAAAATCAAAAGGGGGAATGAGAGGGTTTTTGAAAGATGGTGGACGGGCGACTTTCGAGGCGAGATCACAGGTGCGCCACGAAGATCTGAGGGGATCTTCTAGGTCGGCGAGCTAGGTGGATGGTAGGGGAACAAAGTTGCAGAAGGAAGCGACGCGAGATCGTGCAAGATTTGGCTGGGAAAAAGCCAAGAAAGAGCCCAAAAAACCAAACCTGACAGGTCTATAGGGGTAGGTCACACTGTTGACCTTGGTCAACAGTCCTGACCTCCTGGTTGGTCCACGTGGACCAACCAGGAAAAACCCTGGAAAAACGTTTTGTTAATTAATTTAAAAATAGTAAATGGCCTTATTAATTTATGATTATAAAATAAAAAATATTCGTTATTTGAAATATATTTTTACAAGTTGCTTTTATACCCCTATATAGGTATATTATCTATATATTTGAGGATTTTATTTTTATTTAGGTATTTTTAAATTTTATTATTTTTATTTATGATTTTCTAAAATTATAAAATACTTTTATATACACAAATATATTTTTATTTTATTTTTCTGATTTGTTTTGTATATTTAATAAATTATATGAGTATATTACATAGGTATGTATATGAGTATTGTATCTATGTGTTCTATATACAAGTATTTTATTTTTATTTTTATTTTGGTTTTTATTCCACTTTTAATGTACATAGTTATTATAAGTATATTTACAACATTATAAAAATATAAAATTATAAAAATAATAAATAAATAATAAATTGAATATTTTAATCGGTGCACTGTACAATGAGGGTCCAGAAGTCAACTTTCAAACCGTAGCTCTGCCAAATGCGAAACCACCGCCATTAAATAGATTATTTTCTTCTATATACAATTAAAGGTGAGTATGCTGCATTTGGAGTTTTTATTTGTGAGTTACGGGGCTGGGAAGTTGGCATTCTGGATTTTTATTCAGACCATAACTTTTTATCGGTACATTATTTTTCAGTGAAATCAATTTTGTATTTTTCTTTATTTAATTATCTAGAACTTTCATGTACAAAGTTTCTTTATGTGGTGTGTAAAAAGTGGAACTAAAAATAGGTCCCAAAATGAATGAAGAAAATAACATAGGTATTTTATCTGTATTTCTGACCTTATCTCCCCCTACTTTATTCCTTGTCGACCTATTCATCAAGATGCCGAGGTCTCGGGATTTCGAGTCATAAAATATTTACAATATTTTATTCTTTTTCTTTTCTTTATTTATTCTATAATTTTGGCCATAATTACAGTATTTTATACACTAAATAGATGCATATGCATGAATGATAAGATGATGATTTTAATGCTATTTTCAAGCATTGGCTAGGGTTTTTGGTGCCAAAATGATAGAATAAAGATGATGAAATATGGATTCATCATGGATCACATATTCATCAATCGTTGAGACTTCTGATTTTATGTTCTTTGCTACGAAGAACCCTAGTTTTGCTATTTTTTAGAAAATATGAAAAGCTTCTTAGTGATTCTCACTAAAATAAGGTGTAAGCATCGCATGGATGCAGTGACTTGGAAAGTTAGGGTTAAAACGGGCATAAATATTAGTATGCAAATATATCAATTAATATATGTGTAATTATATACCCATTGTTAATGGATATGCAAATCAAAGGCTTAATAGAGGAATTACATCATGGGAATTGATGTGTGTTTGTTTGAATCCTGAAAAGGATTGTGTGTTACGTTAAGAATGACTGGGAGTAGAGCTACATGTCGGCCATGCAACTTGTCGGTTTTTCGGAAGGAACCTGTATTGGCTTGCCCTAACTAGATGGTACATGGTTGCCCTGTTATGATACATGCACACGAAATGAATGATTTGCAATGTTTGGTGACGGGTGCCAATATATTCGGTTTAACGACATAAGACATGCCCGTGCCATGTGGAGGCACGGGTGGTTCAATAATGGTTGGATCACGCTAACATATACTTAAAGCTGATGGATTATGTTATTAAATGTTAGCCCGAGGTTTTAATAAACCAAGTCCTTGAGGACGGTATGCTCCTTTGCTTGCCAAGCTGGGAGTTTTAAACCCAAGAAAACAAATGAAAATGAATTTGTCAGGGTAGTATTAGAGGATTGGTTGAGGTGACGTGCGGCGGCATAAGCTCACCAGATCAATGCAATCCTCAATCCCGAAGTGTTCACAGCTTCGAAGTCCATGAATGTTGGGATTCCCCTAGACTAGTCCCTGATGTGGAGTAGAAGGAATAGGACTAAAACTTATGACAAGGAATGAAACTTTTTGTGATAAAAAGTTTTGCAAATTTACATCATTCGGTTGCTTTTCTCTTCTTCGTTATTTAGCATTCACTAATTATTATCCTACGATTTGTGAAAGATCCAACATGTGTCGGTGAGCCATCGCAAGGGCTTTAGCCATCTAACCAAACACAATAACTTTACTCGATAAGGTAGTTGGTAATATTGTTGTGTATTTCTGATGAGCCGAAATCCAACGCGGTTAAGACGGATAAAAATATCACAATTGTCGTTGTTCTCAACCACTCGAATCGGTCAACGGAAAAATTTGTTTTAACCACTTAAAAGATAATCAATGAATCAAAGCAAATATAAGCGGTTTCGCTATTCTATTTATCTGGTATAGCGACCAGGGTCGAACATAAGGAGAACGATTTAAAAACTAAGTAGTCAAATTTCGAAAATGATTTTTAGTGGTTTTTATTTTTTTAAATATTCAAAACAAGCACAAATGAGGAAAAACACACAACATGGATAGGTTATAAAATCAAATAATGAGTTAAATAATTAAATCTAAATATAATTTTCGTAACAATTTAATTAATTAATTAATTAATATGAGATATTTTATTTTTTTGGTGATTTTTATATAAGGAAGCTAGTTGTATTATAATACGATATACACATGTACAAATAAGGAAATAATGTATAACACATTTTTTAATTTTATTATTATATATTTTTTCTTTTTCGTTTTAACGAAAAAAATATTTACAAATATGTACATTATGTAAAAAAAATAAATATGAGTAAAATATATACAATAAGTATATGGGAAAACTGCACAAAACCCCCCAGAAAATCGACTTTTCAACCGTAACTTCAAAAATTATGAAATCATAATCATTTGAAAGATAATTTAATTTAGAGTATAATGGAAGTGAGTTTGGTTTAATTTGAGTTCATATGGATCCGGAATAGGTTCAATTATCACTTTGCAGCTTTTTCTGAGTGTCATTATTAGTAATATGTATATTATTTTACTTTGCAAATAACTTTATTATTTACAATACATTTTTATTCACAACTTTTGTTTACATAAATAATTGATTTAAGGTCAATTTATGTACAAATAAATTAGTACACGTTTTATACAGATATACAAGGAATTTATGTACAAATTATTTTTGGATTTTTGATAGAAGACCCTATCCCCCCCTACATTATTCCTGGCCGATCAGATCAAGTCTAGACATTCTCCGGGGATTCGGGTCAGTCTGTATTTATTGCATAAACACATCCTTCATTTTTCTTTTCTTTTTCTTTTTTTATTCTTTTATTTTGAATACAAAAGGTGCTAAAAATGCATATTTAACAAATGCATGCAGAATGGTAATTACAAGGAATTAGTGAGTATTTACATGTATTTGACTACGAAGATGAAGCTAAAATAAAAGAATAAAGGCAATGAATCGTGGATTCATCAATTTCCTTCCAATTGATGTACATGTAAATTATTATAGTGGGACAGTCTATCATGTAAGCTCCATTTTTTGAATGGAAAAGAAATAAATACTTCTTTTTTAGTATTTTTTTACTACATTCTATATCTGAATGCTACTTGTGATTGATGAATAAATTATTCCTGAGTAATCAGATCCAGATATGGGGAGGATCTGACGACCCGGAATTTGGGTCGTGACAATTTAGTATCAGAGTATAGTTATTTCGGTAATTTATTCAATAATTAATAACTGTGATTGGTATTTAGAAACTAAGGCAGTCTTAAGATCCTTTGATCTTAACAAGTGACTGCAATACCATTCACAAATCATTGTCACTTATGTACATCATGCTAAAGCATATAGGACTAACCTTTGGCTTTAATTCATCCCAGGATCATTGCAGACCAAGACGTGTCTAGGTAATTAACGGTTGTGATGACAATGCTGCAAGAGTTGGGGAAAAAGTACATGCATCATAGGAGAGGCTTTATGCACAAGCTGAGAGACCTGAGGCATCCGGACATGTGGATGTTAGGATTGAAGGATCTGTCCATCCTTTTGAGGAAGAATCTAGTTACCATCTTTCTACTAAGGCTGCTCCTACTCCAGTTAAAGGAGCAATGGAGAAGGTCTTTCTTAGACACCTAGCAAAATGGAAGACTAATCGAAATGAGAAGTGGAGTGGATGGATATGATACCTGATGGTACCGACCGTAAAGCCTTGAACTTGGCATATCTCGGATCTTATATAATAAGATCCGGCTCATCAAGAGGAAACCAACGGAATTTGTTTCGTGTGAATCGGGCTTCGTTTCGATTTGTTATGAATTTTGGAAGAAAGAGAATTAAGGAAGGTTAAGACATCATTAACCCATAATGACTTTCATTAAGACTAATTAAACATGATTAAAGAAACTAATGACGAATTGAAAACCGCTAATGATCATTAGCAAACACCAATTAATAGTTAGCAAGAGATAAGCATAAGTCGTGAAAGTTAAATCGTGATTAGTGAAAATTAATCACGATTAGTGTTAATTAAGCATCGTTAGCGAATATAGAATCCTCTAGAATGTTCTAACTTAAGCCCCAAGTTTGGGATAAGTTTTGGCTAAAACCATGGGTCAAAACCGTGGGCCTATAAACCATGGTTAAGGTCTAAACTATGGTTTTCTAACCATGGTTAGTGGTTTTCTGGAGCCTATAAATAGACCCCCTACACATTCATTCTCTACGATTTCCACCACCACCACCCCAAGGGCTAGGATCTAGAGGTCAGGAGGAGGAGTAGGAGTCGAGGGAGGAGCGCTAGCGAAGCGCTGTCGGGAGAACGAGGAGGAGAAAGGTATGATCCTCTCTTAGTTTGTTTCGTAAGCTAGGATTTGAATTCATCCTCTTTTTTCTTCCGAGCTTTGTTCGTGATTCATCTTTCTTTCCAATTCGTTTTTTATTGTGGTTCAAGGAGAAATCTGTGTAACATCCTACTTGGGTTACGGACGGTTATGTACGTTAGTGAACACTGTGATTCGTCACAGATTCACTTATCTAAGACGCGTGGTGTCTATCAATTCTCCATCGCTTATGTTTCTATTCTTTCAATTATACTTTTATAGTTATTTTGATGGAGAAATCTGTGTAATAACCGACTTAGGTGCGGGCGGCTATGCACGTCAGTGAACCCTGTGATTCGTCACACATTCACTCACCTAATATGCGTGGTGTCTACCGATTCTTCATCTATTATTGTTTGAGTATATTCTTTCAGTTTCGTTGTTGTTTTCCTCTTGATTGATTTTATAGAGGAAAATCTTTTCATTTTTATTTTGAAATATGTCCCGGTATAAGGGGAAACTCTGCCAAAATTTTCCGAGAAATATGTCCCGATATAAGGGGAAATTCTGCCGAAATTTCAAGAGAAAATATGTTCTTGGCGTTCTTCGTGTTATTCGCGTTCTTTGTATTCTTCGTTCGTTCTTCGCGTTCTTGACACGTTCTTAGCGTTTTTGAAACGAAAATGAAATTCGATCTTTTCAGGAGCCTTAAAACATCCTTTCTGAAAATGAAACACGATAAAGCCTTGCATACGCGAGAGAGAGTTCGATTAGGTAACGAAATCCTTCCTTTTGCTGTTGGGTTTTCATACGATATTATTGAAATTCTTGATTTTATGTTCTTTCCTATGAAGAACCCTAATTTTAGCTATTTTTGAAAAAGTCTGAAGAGTTGTTTTGTGATTCCCACTAAAATAAGGTTTAAGCATCAAATTGATGCAGTAGTTTTGAAAGTTAGGGTTTGGGAGTTAAAATAGTTATACATACGAGTATATATGCATATGAATAATATATATGTGAGTTCACACTAAGTTTTGCTGATTATGCAAATCGAAGACTTAATAAAAGAATTACATCATGAGAATTGATGTGGTCTGACTTGGATTGTGAAAAGAATCGTGTGCCATGTTAAGGATGACTAGGAGTAGAACTACATGTCAGGCATGCAACTTGTAGGTTTGTCGGAAGGAACCCGTATTGGTGTTTCCTTACCTAGGTGGTATACGGTTGCCCTGTTACGATAAGTGCGCACGAAATGAATGATTTGCAATACGTGGTACCGGGATCCAATATCTTCGGGTTGAACGACGGAAGATGTAGCCGTGCCATGTGGAGGCACGGGTGGTTTAATAGCGGCTGGGTCACGATAATATGTATTTAAAGCCGCTAGGTTATATGATTAAATGTTAGCATGAGGTTTTAAGCAACCGAGTCCTCGAGGATGGTTTGCTCATTTGTTTTCCAGACCGAGGGTTGAGACATTGTTTAATAAAAGAAAAGAAAATTTGTCACCGTAGTATTGGAGGATTGGTTGAGACGACGTGCGGCGGCATAAGCTTACCAAGATCAACACAATCTCCAATCCCGAAGTATCCACTTCTTCGGAGCCCAAGGATGATGGGGATCCCCTGGACTAATCCCTGATGTGGAATAGAAAGGAATATGACTTAAATTAACAGTAAGGAATGAAACCTTTTGTGATAACAAGTTTTGCAAAATTACACGATTTGTTTGCTTTTCTCTTCTTCGTTACTTAGCATTCGCTAATTTTTATCGTATGATTTATGGAAAACCCAACGGGTGTCGGTGAGTCATCGAAAGGACTTTAAAAATCCTGCCAGCTTACATACTAGACATCCAGCCAGCCACAGTAGCTTTTCTTTGTAAGGTAGTTAGTAATATTTCTGTATATTTCCTTCCAGCTGACGTACATGTAAAGGGTTGTAGTGGGACAATGGATCGTGTAAACTTTATTTTGTGAATGTCAAAGTGTTGAAATACTTCCTTCTGAGTATTTTTATTTGCAGTTTGTTTGTGAATGTTACTTGTGATTGCTAAATAAATTATTGCTGAGTAACCAGATCCGGATATGGGAGGATCCGACGGTCCCGGAATTGGGGTCGTGACACTGACGAACTCAACAAGGTTAGACGGAGGTGGGAGTGAGGGGGGAGACTGAACGTGGCATAGCTCTCCAGCCACGTGGTCGAGCTACGACTTCAGGACATCAAGCTTCAATCCAAAGGCACCTCCGGGCTGCTATTACTTGGTTGAAGGTATCTAGGGATGAAGGAAGGGGCGAGGCATGAGTTGTGATGCTAGAAAGCGAAGGAGAGCTTATATAGCCAACTCTAGGAGCCTTCAAAGATCGAGAGACATCACGCAACCCTAAAAAGATCCGTGTCTTCCTAGGGATCCATGAGTATTACAGATCCTAAGAGGAGCGACGGGCAAGAAATCGGGGCGAGAGGCAACTGGAATCAGGTTGGAAATGGGGAGAAGGAGGTCGAGTGAGAGGGATCCAGGTCTGACCCCACTAGGAGGAGTCATTGATCGAGGGTCAACAAAATGCCCGGATCAATCTAAAAAATAGAATTTAAAAAATACTTACTGATTCAATAAAAAATAGTATATGATTTTAAATAAAAAATGTAAAAAAAATAAAAAATGTTTATTATTTTGCAATCTATTTTTCTGTGATTTTTATTATTCGTATGAAAAATAAATTAATGTATATACAATATATAGTATTTTATACATGTATAATATAACTATGTATTATGTACAAGTATTTTATTATTTTATTTTACATAAATAACCTAATTTTATATTCTATTTATGACATATCTTTAAGAGAACAAAATAATTTTTATTTTATTTTTACAAATTATTTAATGATATATAATAAATAGAGGGTGTGATGTATATACATGTGTTTTATGCAATGAGTGGAGATTTTTATTTTTATTTATTTGTTTCTGATTTTTATTTTATTTTGTATTATTTTCTAAAATATATACAAGGAAATAAAAATAGTAATTTGTTTCTATTTTGTCAAAAATAATTATATACAAATATAGGTATATGTACAACACAAAGTGAATCTTATCTCTTTTTACTTATTTCATTTTGCAATCAAGTCAAGGCTTGACCTTCTCTTGGATTTTGGGTCACTCTGTATTTATTCTAAATACCTCCTTCCTTTTTCTTTTCCTTCTATTCTTTATTCTTGCATACAAAAACATGATAATTATGTGATATTAACAAATGCATTCAATTTGCTAAGTTATTATTTCTACAAGTATTTGATGCTTTGCCAAGATAAATAGCTAAAATAAAATAATAAAGAGTGAGAAATAGGGATTCATCACCTCTCATACTTTACCTTTGCTAGTCCCTTAGCAAACACTTATTTGAAAAGGAAGTGAAAAGAAAAGAAAATGAAAAAGGAAGAAAATCATGGTTGATTATTAAATTTATCTTCATTAAATTGAAGTATGGAGATTAGTTAGACCTTTGAATTATTAGTTTGTCGAAACCTTATTGGGATATAGGTTTAAGACTCAACAACATCTAATTTCCGCCATTCTATGGTCAAGACTCCCCAATAATCCATATCAAAACAAGTCTACATACACAAGCATTTCAACTCCCACCATTAGCATCATTTTTAAAAGTAAATGCATTATTTTTATATATTGTGTAATTGTTATGTAGCTCCCCACCTCAAAAATGACAAAGAAACAACCTCCCTCAACAAGTAACTCTAATTCCTTAGTCTAGAAGCTCTTTCCTCGAGGACGGGGTATTCCCTTTTAAGTTCAAGTGCAACCGACTCAAGAAGATGGGGGAAAGAAGACAATGGATTGTGGCAGTGTAGCCACGTTACCCTGGGAGCCTAACTAGTATATCTAGGTCTCCTGCTGCAAGCTTCATGAGATGAGAATGTGTAATACATAAGCTTTGCTTTATTTGGCTATATATACTCTGGCAGGCATTTTATTTTCAATCAGGCATGTCCATTTTTTGGAGTTTTTCTTGGTTTTGCACATTTTTTTGATGTGCGTATGTACAATGTATCTATATGGTGCTGCATATACACAAGGACTTTTTCTTCTTGAGCCACTAGAATGTTTCCTCTTTGGAAGAACTATTGCAACCCACAACTCATGTCTTTAGACCTCAACACTACCAGACCAAGTTGAGGTGCACATCCCTCCCTAAAGGAAGACGAGAGGTTCCGTCTAGAAGTACTACCTTGTATGCTACCCCAAGCCAAAGGATTCTGTCTCCTCACCACCTCATCTGTGTGGAGCTATGTGTAAGGTGCATGTCCAAGTATAGCCATTATCTGCGAGAGTCATGCGTGCGTTGTTAAGTGTTCTACTTAGGCTCGTCAGATGACATGTGAACATAGCCTGGTGGTCTCAAAGAATTCAATCACTGATGGACCTGGAGAGTCTTAACCCCAAATCCTATAAGGTTCCTCTGAGAATTAGGTGGACTAAGGTCTTAACCAAGCTCCATTTTTCAATTTAATTCCGGACTAGTTTAAATGTCAACTATGATTCAGAAGAATATACAAATGTGTATAGAACTCTTTTTATGCATTTTTTCAAAAACATGCAATTTTTTTGAAAAATTTTAGAATGAAAGGAAGAAGAAAAAGTTTTGCAAACTATTTACAAACATTTACAAACATATTTTTACAAACTTTTATTTTTGTAGAATGCAAGGAAGAAGAAAAAAGTTTTGCAAACTATTTACAAACATTTACAAACAGATTTTTACAAACTTTTATTTTTCAAACATTTTTTTCAAAAATTTTGTATTACGTACTTAATCTTGATACAAAATATTTGCAAGCATTTTACAATCAAAATATTTTTACAAATATTTGTACAAAAATAGTTTTTACGAATATCTATTTACAAACATGTATGTGCAAGAAAGAATTTTATATGCAATGATTTTTTTTATTTTTTTTTGTGATTTTTAGCCATATTATTTATTATTACAGTCACACAAAGTATGATTTATGGCTAAAGTATATATACAATATATACGACACCCCCTATGCTTAGCTCGAACGATGTCCTCATAGTGATCAAAGATCAGTGAGGAAGACATAACTCGTGCTTGGTACTGGGAAGTGAAAAGAAAGGCTATACTACAACGACCAATAAAAGAATGGAAGTCGATGATCCCCATATATTTAGGATCAAGCAATCCTAAGTATAGAAGTCTGTACAGAATGGGAAAACCGAGGGTTAGAATGTACAGGATTTACCTCCCCTATACTTAGGGTAAAATTCCCTAAGTATAAGCAGCAAAACATAAGTAAAAATAATCAAGGGAATAATCAAACATCTGACACCCCCTGTACTTAGGTAAAGTACACCCTACGTATAGCATAATCATAAGATGGGGATGGGGTGTTAGACCAAAGAATGTGTGATATGGACAGCTAGATATATACAATTGCGGAAAGAAGTGATAATCGGGCATGAGATGCAAATGTTGTGAGTCAAAGTCTACATCTCATGCAAAATGAATAGGGGCAACATTAACGATCAATGGAACATGATCTAGATATAGCTTCAAGCGTTGACATCGTTAACTCGAAAGGTGGAATCAGACGACATCTCGGATATATCAATACTACCATTGTCGTGCACCATTCGGACCAAGTATGGTCTCTTCAACTTGCTCTGCAACTTCCCTGAAAATAATCTCAACCTGGCATCGAATACATTTTAAGGTTAGAGTGAGAATATCACACATGGATGTATCTAGAGGTATACGCGTCATCGAATGGTGGTTATACGTAATATAGGGATCCATTTTCCCCTATTGATTTCACACACAACTCTTTAAGTGTTGTGACTGAAGCTGTCATCAAAGATTACTCAAATCCTTCCACTATATACGTGGAAACATCTGATTATGCATATCAAGCAACAAAATCATTTCATGACAGCATAGATATGAATCATTACATACCCTTAAAGTGGAATTTCTCAATGTATGGATCTGACATCCTTTTCCAAAGATAATCATTATTCGTAAGATTTATCATATGAATCCGATACATTCATTCTGATTTTATACCTATTATCTCAAGAATCTGATTCGTACATTTAGAGATTTACTCATATTGAATCCTAGACCGATACATACCTCAAGTCCCGATTTATCATATGGGTTTTTCTGGGAGGAGATGGGGTTTTATGGATACAACTGGGGGTATTTATTATGACAATAAATTATATTGAAAAAGTTAGTTTAAATGGTAGTAATTGTTGATTGATGGGGAGATTTTCTTTTTGTGAATTCTAGAAAATCCTACGATGTTACACTAGAGATGAAAACAATCGCGTATGGATACGAATATAGGTATAATCATATCCTTATCCATTTTATGATACGGGGATATGAATATCGATGTCTGTGAAAAATGTGTTACCATGTCCTTAAAAATGAATACGAATGTAAAACAAATACAAATCAGATACGCATAATAATGGATTTTTTTAATATATTAGCTAAAATATACATGTTCAGGATGGTTTGCGCATAAAATAATATACCATATATAGTAATTTTGTAATAATTATATCGACAATGGTAAATGCAATCACAATATTGTTACATACAATTATAAAATAAATCTATTAAAATACTTATGCATGATACAAATACAGATACAAATATTAGCGAATGTTAACGTGATATCCATATCCACATCCATTTTAAAATGAATACGAATACAAATGTCAAAATACGTAGAAAATGAATACAATAGCCGATCGGATATGAATATATTCACATTCGTTTTCATCCCTACGTTACACCATATGTTTGGTACACTTCCTCTCACATTTTTAATTTTAATAATGTTCATATTTTTAAGCCAAAAATAAAAAATCATCCAACAATCAATATTGGAATTCAAAAAATTGTAAAAAAAACAATGTTATGAAAATCTTAAAAAATAATTTACCCAAGAAAAATAATAATTTTAGGACCGAACAAAAAAAATTAAGACCCATTCTACTCAAAATCGTATTTTTCCAAGTGAGTCATGGATTACCTTTTAAAATCAAAGATTTATGTTTGTTTTATTTTAAGTGTTTATTATATTAAAAGATGCTAAAAATATAAGGAAAATATTTAAAAATTAAAAATAATTATTCTTATTTTGTAGTATTTCTACCACCTTGGTTTATAATCAAAACCATATTTTACACACATTCTTTACAAGTAGGTACATTAATTTATTTTCTTTTATTTCACTATTGAAATTAATTAAAATGTGTAGAATAAAAATTCTAAAAATCATAGGTTCATGTATTTATTTTATTTAAATACAACATGTATAACAAAACCACAACAACGGTTAAAAACATTACACAAATACATCGTATAAACATTGGCCATTAAGTGACTTCAGCTATTACCTTTACCACATCAGTGCATTTGATCTTTGTAACCGTTCAAAACAAAAAAAAACTCTCTATACACTCTTCACTACATGCATAATTTAGGGTGGGACTTTGACTAATCAGTGTCTACCAATATTACAACTGACACACATTATACCATGTAGCAAACCATTTTTTCAGGACGGGTCCAAATCCCCTGTAGTAAATATTTGATGTATCAAAGTAAAATTGGCATTACTAATGTCGTTCATAGCTGTTGATTAATCTTGTAAGGCTTTGAATGAATGCTTCGAGCACTATTGTTCTTAATGACACCAAACATACGGACAACGTCAACAACAAAGGCCTAACTCACTGCAATTTCTTGTCATATCATGAGATGCCCAAGAATACATCTACGGACTACGGCTCTTTGAGCAACAAGAGTGAACAATTCTCGACAAGATGCACCTATTCCTCTTGGATTAAGATGATATCGGAGCATGTAACGTAGGTGGAGATTAGGATTGTATGGATATGAGGGTCTGCACCACAAGTCTTCATCGTAGATGTTGTCTCCTGTAAGAGACTTCGGAGTTAAGGCTGCGATATACTCGAAAAATGGAACATGTTGTGTATGAAGAGGAAATGAGAAAATGATGGTCAAGTCAATCGTCCTCTACGTATCACCGACGCTAAGTATTCATCACAGTTGAATTTCAGAGAGAGAGAGACCAAAAATGAGTGCCTTGGGATGTGGACCCTTGGCCTTTATTTATAATAAGAGGTGAGGGGGGAAGAGACAAGAGCACCCGATGTGGCGCTAATGATGGAGTACATTGTTTATTCTAACTATCCCCTCAAGCTGGAGCATGGATGGTGCTCATGCTCAGCTTGTAGCAGCATCGTTCAAACTGTGCTCGGACAAGAGGTTTTGTGAAGATATCTACAGTTTGATCTTCTGAAGAAACAGTAGTTGTAAATAGTAAATCCTTTTGAAACAAATCTCTGGTAAAATGATAATCCACTTCAACATGCTTCGTTCTTTCGTGAAACATAGGATTATTCGCAATATGCATGACTGCTCGGTTATCACATCTCAACTCCATTTTGCTTGTCAATGGAACACCCAGGGCATTTGAGACTAATTTGATCCATATTAATTCAGTTGCGGCATGTGCCATTGCTCTATATTCACTCTCTGCACTAGAGCGAGACACAACATTTTGCTTTTTGCTTCTCCATGTGATGAGATTGCCCCCCAAATAAGTGCAGAAACCAGTAGTGGATTTTCTGTCCATTAAGCAACTAGCATAATCTGCATCAGAATAAGCAACCAAGTGGAGATCCGACTGCTTGGGATACATAAGCCCTTTTCTTGGAGATGATTTGATGTACCGCAGTATCATCATGGCCACGTCTATTTGGGACTGAGTTGGTTTATCCATGAACTGACTTAATTTCCCAACTGCAAATGAGATATCAGGACGTGTGATTGTCAAGTACAACAACTTACCAATCAACCTTCTGTATCGTGTGACATCAATTGTTTTCCCTTCTTCATATAAGTGCCCTTTTGGAACCATGGGGATGTTTGTTAGTTTGCATTCAAGCATCCTTGTTTCATGCAGTAGATCAAGTGCATATTTTCTTTGGGACATGATAAGTCCCTTTCTGCTCCTAGCAAATTCTATCCCCAGAAAATATCTCAACATTCCCAGATCTTTCATAACAAATATATCTGCTAGCATATTTTTAAATTCGGTAATGCCCGCAACATCATTCCCTGTCAGAACAATATCATTTACATATACTAACATAGCAACTATGTTTGTACCTGGCTTCCTTACAAATAAGGAATGATCTGAGATGGACCTGGAGAATCACATCTGCTCAAGGACTTGAGATAATTTATGGAACCATGCTATAGGACTTTGTTTTAACCCATAGATCGCTTTCTTAAGTAAGCATACCTTCTGATACTCCCCCTGAGCAACAAAACCAGGAGGTTGCTCCATATACACAGTTTCATTTAGATCCCCATAAAGAAAAGCATTCTTCACATCTAGCTGATATAATGGACACTCTTTGTGTACTGCAATTGACAGTAGAATCCGAACTGTAGGCATACGGGCAACGGGGGAGAAGGTATCGAAGAAATCCACTCCATATGTTTGTGTGAACCCTTTGGCTACCAACCGGGCCCTATATCGAGCTATTGTACCATCAGCATTGTGCTTCACAGTAAAAACCCAACGAGCTCCAACTGGTCGATGAGTTGCTGGTTGATCAACAAATTCCCATGTTCCTCTAGACACAAGAGTCGACATCTCCTCTTCCATAGCATGCCGCCAGTTTGGATCCTTCAGGGCATCAACATGATTGAATGGCAACTGCACAGTTGATAAGGATCGTATGAATGACATATAAGAGCGACCAAGTCCATTATACGACGCTGCAGCAGAAACAGGGTACTTGGCACGTGTACACTGCCCTTTTCGCCATGCAATAGGAAGAACAAGACCAATTATCTCATCGGCAACCTGCTCAATCTCTGCAACATTATCATTAGGAATATCATCTGAATTATTCCTGTCAATAGGAGTTGGTACCTGATCAGGAGAAGGTGATGGCTCGGAAGGTGTAGACAGACTCGACTCTGTGGACTGAGACTCTATAGGAGGTGTAGACGGACTCAACTCTGTGGACTGGGACTCTGTAGGCATGGGTAAGGGGATACTGACATGTTCATTACTTCCCAAAGGTGCAGATACGTGTCGTCCAAAGGTGGAGAAATATGGAATGGACTCAAAGAAGGTAACATCAACACAAACATAGTGTTTATGAGAAATGGGATCATAACATCAATACCCCTTTGATTCTTGGCATAACCCAAGAAGACACATTTGACTGCGCGTGGAAGTAATTTGTCCTTCCTTGACATCGGAAGATGAACAAATGTAACACAACCAAATATTCTGGGAGGAAATGGAAAAATAGGTTTCCCCGGGAAAAGAATCTCAATGGGAATTTGTTCGTGAACTGCAGATGACAGCATCGTGTTTATAAAATGAGTAGCAGTAAGAATTGCATCTCCCCAATATCGAGTTGGCAAGTTATAATCAACAAGAATAGTACGAGAAACATCAAGGATATGATGGTGTTTACGTTCAGCAACACCGTTCTGCTGAGAGGTATAAGGACAGGTCGTTGGTGAATAGTTCCTCTGGACTTTAGAAAAGTTTTCATACCTTGAGAAAGAAACTCACATGCATTATCAGACCGAAAAAAATTTATAATGGCATCAAATTGAGTTTTTACTTCATCACAGAAATTGACCACAATATCATGGATTTCGGATTTTTTTTGCATAAGAAAAACCCAAGAAACACGAGAATAATCATCAACAATAACCAGATAATGACGACTCCCAGACGTATCAGGGTTTCGACTAGGTCCCCAAACATCAACATGGACTAACTCAAGCAAACTAGTAGACTGCACGGTAGTAGACACAGGATAACTGCTTCTATGGTGCTTCCCAAGCTGGCAAGCCTCACAATGAGCAGAAGTGTTGGAGGATAAATGTGGAAGAAGATGCCGCAAACGTGGAAAAGATGGATGACCCAGACGACGATGCCATACAACAGGAGAGGTGGTGGAGGAAAAACCAACATGAGCAACGACCAGATGTTGCACGAAATGATATACCCCTCCTTCTTCACGACCATCACCAATCGTCCTCCCACTTAGAACATCCTAAAAGATAAAGGACGTCGCATCAAAAATGGCTTTACAATTCAGATACTTGCACAATTGACTAACAGATAAAAGGCTCAGGGGGAATTCTGGGACATGCAAAACATTATGAAGCATAATGTTGGAAGTAATAGCAACTTCTCCTTTTCCTTGGGCAATAGAGAAACGACCATCTGCAACCTGTACTCTCCTTCTGTTATCAGGAGATATAGCATGGAACCATTCCTTGCGACCACATATATGTTTCGATGCACCTGAATCTACAAGCCAAGTTTCTTTACAAACAGGTGAACTCATACACAAAGGATTACCTGCATAGAAGGCGGTAGCACTGATGTCAGAAGAAGTGGTCGTTGTCCCTAGCATGACATTCACCCTCTGCACAA
This sequence comes from Ottelia alismoides, assembly GCA_037367405.1. NCBI lineage: Eukaryota > Viridiplantae > Streptophyta > Magnoliopsida > Alismatales > Hydrocharitaceae > Ottelia > Ottelia alismoides. The sequence goes on along the minus strand of JAZKJV010007386.1, from coordinate 182,551 downwards.
GATCAACATACTCCTCCCTGCTCACAGTAACCGTTTCTACATCAGGTACTGTTGTCTTTGCCATCGTAGGACGTCCATGTTTAGCCCAACAATCAGCCTCAGGATGACCCATTCGACCACAATAGTTGCACTGAGTCCTGCCTCTTCCTCTGCCTATGTCATCCATGTTGCGTCCACGACCTCTCGCTGCATAGCCTCCACGACCACGGTACCCACGATCCTGAGACACCAGGACGGATGTGTGTCCCTGCGTAGTACTACCTGCTAAGCCAAGCGGAGTAGTAAGACGACAGAGCTTGGCATAAGTTTCCTCTAACGTCGGAAGAGTCGGTGCAGTAATCATTTGATCCCTTGCAGACAAAAATGAGGGATCCAAGCCTGCCAGAAATATCATAGCAGCCATTCTCTTTCTTTCCTCCATTGTCGTGGGACAATCACAACATGGCACACAAGCATTATATTTTCAAACACAGATTTCAAGTTCGAGAAATATCCAGTCAAAGATTTTCCATCTTGTCTCATGGTAACCATATTATAGTAAGTAGCAAATAGAGCATTGGAGTTCTTCTCATGGCTATAAGTCTCTTTAAGAGACTTCCACATGGCATGGGCGGTTTCATAGTACACAATCTCTTTGGCAATGCGTGGAGGAACACTAACCAACAACCACGAGCAAACCATCTTGTTGTCCCTTTTTCCAATTTGCATATTTACCGATTTTAGCTTGAGGTTCCGGTTCTAGAAGGATGTGATCTTTGTCATGACCATCGATAATCATTAAAAACATACGTGACCACATCTCATAGTTGGATTCGTCCAACTTGGGGATTGAATCAAACGAGGGCAACTTAGTTTACCTCCATTGAATCCCTATCCGAGTTTACCTCGGTTTGATCACTAGCCATTTTTCTAGACACACCGGACTTCAAAACACAAAATTAGGAGGAGACAAAATCACTACATATCATCCATCATGCACAGAAATCAACGACACCGGAAAACAAAACTCTGATCTGATAATCATCAAAGAACTAACTTCATCTGATGCGTGAAAGAAGGTTACCGACACATAGAGGAGTCTCCCACGAAGCTGCGGATACCGCGTGCAAGTTGAACGGAGGCCGGAGGTGGCTGAAGGGTGCCCACCGGAGCGAAGGTCGAGGGCAACTGTGCTGAAGGTGGTGGCCCAGCCACCGGAGGCGGGAGGCCTGCCAGGGAGGGGGCCCTTCTCAACGGCAGCAAGGAAACCTGGGCAGGGATTGTCGGCCCTTCCTGCCCGTAGAGAATTTTTTTTGAGGTGAGGTGGAATTCCCGCTCTGATACCAAGTTAAACTTCAGAGAGAGAGACCAAAAAATGAGTGCCTTGGGATGTGGACCCTTGGCCTTTATTTATAATAAGAGGTGAGGGGGAAAGAGACAAGAGCACCCGATGTGGTGCTAAAGATGGAGTACATTGTTTATTCTAACAATCAAAATGGCATCGTTCACAAGAGGGAGGGGTGAAATATGAGAAGAACACGAAAAATGAGAATCTAAGCAAATTTAAAGAAATAAGGAAGAACAGAGTCTCGAGTTATTCATCCTTTTGTGCACGATGGAGAGGGCGTACAATGGAGTGATGAATCAAGAGAGGGTGGGGTGGTGGGGGGCAACAAGTGTTGTTGTCGTGAAAGGCATGCAAGCACGTCTATCATTGCATGTGATATCGTCGACCATGATGACATCGACATGACAATGTTCAAGGACGTCCTCCTTGACTTACATGGTTGGCGATTATTGATGTTGGATGACAATGGTGAATGTAACGAATAGATGGCAATGTCGAGAGGGGAGGTGGGAGAGGTTCAATCTAGATAGAGATCGTTGGGGAGAGACTGACCAAGCGAGGGAGAAAATAGTGGTCATATTTGGTGGGAGAAGATGGGAGAAATTGACGATGTAGATGGTCATGGGGTGTATGAGAGATAAGCAAGTGATTGGATTGAATGCTTATTCAAAATGAAAACGATTTGAGGGGCAAAGGGTGACTAATACCGATGAAAGATATAAAAAAGCAAATATTTGAAGGGAATTAGAATAGATGAGGTGGATATGTTATAATGAGTGCAATAATAGCATATACGTGGAGTTTTATATATGTAAAGATAGTTAGGTAAGCTCCACTAAAACTCAATTTATATTGTATTGAAATTTAATTGCAATTGATTGTATGGAACAAGAGGCGATCCGAACTTTTTCTACCAGACGATGACCCGACCCAACCAAACCCGAACCCGAGCAGCTTCATCGGGGCCCTAACTATAGACGCCCCTCTCCTAATGACCAAATCTTCGCCTCACTCCCCCTTCTCCTGCAGCTTCTCCCCTCCCGATCTCAACTTCGTCGCCCTCCCGGTAATGTTTCGCTCAATCCCTGGCTTGTAGTCGAGCAATTACCCGACCTTTAATCTATTTCGGGCTTAGGGGTTTTAATCCCATCTTAGCATTCTAGACATGTTATCCTCAAAGACTGTCTTTTGGGAACATATAATTAGGGTTGGGTGTGATCGGGCTGGAAAATGTTTGCGGTTGTTCACGTTTGCTATTATATTTGGATTCCTTTTGCAAATTTCTTCAACATGGCCAGTTTGATGATTTTAGAACCGAGAAAGCTTGGTTTTTTGGAAGGGGTCTTGGTTATTATTTTTTTGCAAATAATTTTTGAACGTAGTTTCTTGCATTCATGGATCTTAAATACAAGTTCGTCTTGAAATGATTTGGAAGAAATTAGTTTTTTCCTTTGATCAGAATACAGGATCACTGTTTCCAACTCTGACCACGGTCTTCATCTTCTGTCCCCCATTTCTCTGCCATAGTTCTCGTGTCATTGGCGATTTCGCGAATCTATCATTCCCCCCCTTTCTATTCTTATATTTCTTGAGTTTCCCCTACACATTTTTATCGTGGATGTCTAATCATGTAGGAAAATGAGCCGTGCCACACGCACTTTGTATGTTGGAAATCTCCCCGGTGACGTCCGGGAGAGGGAGGTCGAAGATCTCTTCTATAAGGTTTGATTGGATATTGCGTATTGGATCTAATTTATCTGTATTCACCTGGTTTTATTGCAATACATCTTCAGTAATAGTTGCGTATCCAAACAAGTCAAGAATTGTGCCTTATCCTATGCCCACTTTTGCAATATAACTTTCATCATCTTGTAGAATGGAGATAAACAATTTTTTCATGGGCATGCCATTTGCCATATCATTGCATCATGCATTGCAGGATTGTTTGCTCTCTCACAAGGATCATGTTCAGTTTTCAGAGGACCAATGATTTTACTCAAGCATGTAATTGATAGACACGTTTTTTTGATTTAGATTAAGGTTGTGTATGGACCCCTAAAAAAATGAAGTCTGTGTATATTGCTTATGCAAACATACATCTATTGAATTTGTAGTCAGGAAGAGGTTTTTTTGGGTGAATTGCTGTCCTTGCAATGGTCCGAAGTTCTAGGAACAACTTATTAAAGAGAACAATTGTTCTTGTGGTTCCTTTGTATGAGACTCTATAAATAGAAATAAAAGCAATGACATTTATCCTATATTATGTTCAAATCGAAAAATTATTGAAGCAATCCGACGATTGAACGGTGGAAGACCTACACATTACAAGAGAAGCCTCTACAACTTCATGTTTTGGGTTGGCGTAACACGCTAAACATACATGTAGTTATTATCCCTTTTAATCATGTATAAACTAAGTTCATATTAATTATGGATTTGGAAGTAGGACGTTGATTTTTAGTATATGGATTCCTTCCCTAGTCTAGATTCTTCTCCAAAAAAGTTCAATTAAACACTAGAAACATACATCAACTTCTTTGTAATGATTTTACGAACCCCCCACCGAATGCAAGAATGAAAAAAAATTTGAATATCATGGCCCATGGGATCTTTTTATATTTCGATTCATCTTGATTCAACATATGCATTCAAAAGGATATCAACATTCAATTTTTTTAGTCTAGTCGTGGGTTGCGGACATTTTACAATTCAAAAGGCTTACGCAAACTTCTATCTAACAATGGTCTTTGATCTGACGAGTGCTTTAGACTTTGTTTACCGATATGTGAAGGTGAAAGGTCCCATATGAGTGGGAATCTTTATTTAGTTGCTTAGAAGGGATCTCCTGTTGACTGTTGAGTGGCAAGGTAGATTCTTCCTGGGAGTTGGTGGCACGTACTAGCGGTGTCTTGCAAATGTTGAAGACGTCGAGCACTTTTGTTGTTGTCTAGTTGCAAGGGAGGTGTGGGTGGCAACACAAGTGGCGTTGAAATCAACCGTTGATTAGATTGGTTTGTAGGACTTGACAGATGGGTTGGGGAATGGGAGCTATCATACAAAGGATTGGGTGGCATAGTTTTTAGTCCATGTGGCTTGCGTTGAACTCAGCCATGGTCGGTCCCAAGCCCGAGTAAATGAGAAGGGTTGCTGTTGGTAGCCGACAAACCAGCGTAAAACAATCAGAGACAACTTCCTAAATACTATTTTTAAATACTGTTTAGGAAGTTGCCACATGACAGTCATATCTTTTCAACATGGAATTTAAGCAAACATATAGATTTCGTTCGGCATTCCCTACTTACGATGCGCTGCATTGCCCTAATGCAATGAAAAATTTACAAGGATTGCTACATCGCAGTCTGGATGTAGTTCAAAATTTGCAAGGGTTCTCACATGAGGAACGCATGCGGGTAAATAAGCTAGTTCCGTTGCATCATCGTCGGAATGCAGTCCAAAATTTGCAAGAATTCTCGTATAATGGACACATGTGAGTAAAGAAGTTAGTCCAAAAGAGATTGCAAAGGAAGTTGTAGATTGGTTGTTGGAATATTGGTACTTTCATCGGAAAATTGATGGAGATAGTGGATACAATGGAAAGAAGGAAGATTCATATACTATGTCTTCAAGAGACCAAATGGGTTGGAGAGAAAGCAAGGGAGATCGAGAAGACATGCTTTATACTTTGCTATTTTGGTAAAGATAAGGGCAAAAAACGTTGTTGAAGTGGTTGTTCATAAGGATTTGAAGGATTGTATGGTTGAGGTGCAAAGATTCAGGGATCAGATTATTTTGCTAAAATTGGTGCTTGAAGAAGAAATTATGAATACCATCTCAGTTTTTGCACTACAAATTGGTTTAGATGAAAGGTCTAGAGAAGCTTTTTGGGAGGATCTGGATAAGATTTTACAATGAATCCCACAAAGAGAGATGATTTGTAGAGGTGGAGATCTTAATGAACATGTGGGAAAAGATGCTTCAGGGTATGCTAGTGTTAATGAAGGACATGGTTTGGGGATAGAAATGAAGATGGAAAAGTCATTCTGGATTTTATAACGATATATGATCTTTTCATAGCAAACACTCTCTTCAAGAAGAGGGAGGATAATTTAATTACTTATAAGGGTGGCCCAACTAGAATACAAATAGATTACTTTACGTTGATGAGAAGAGATCGGTTTGTGTTGTAAAGACTGTAAAGTAATCTCAGTAAAGAGTTCGACAACCCAACATCGCTTGTTAGCCTTGGATGTGCAAATAAACGGAAAGAAAAAGGAGGGCTCCTAAGATCACTAGAACGAGATGGTGGAATCTTCCACTGAAACAATCTAGCTTCGAGTAGAAGGTTTTAGAAGACTTATCTTAGGATTGTAGCGGAAGTGCAAATGAGATTTGGGAGGCAGTAGCATCTTGTATCCGAAAGGTAGCGAGAGAGATGTTAGGCGAGTCAAAGGGAGGATCTTTAGGTCAAAGGGAGGCTTGGTGGTGGAGTGAAGGGGTGGAAAGAGAAGCTAAAAATTAAAAGAGCATGCTTTAAAGTTACGTCTAAGGATAGAACAGAGAAAACTGTCACAAACTACCAAATAACGAAGAAGGAAGCAAAAAAAGTTGTAAGCAAAACTAAGTCAAAATCTTATGGAGTTTTGTATTAAAATCTCGACTCTAAGGAGGGCTAGAAGGATATATTCATGTTGGCCAAAGCAAAAGAAAGAAAGACCATAGACCTTTCTCAAGGGAGATGCATTAAAGATGAGGAAGGTCACACACTTGTTACTCAGAAGGATATAGTAACTAGATGGGAGCGGTACTTCCATAAACTTTTCATTGGGGAAGGGAATAAAGAGATTACTTTCGGTGATCTAGCTAGTAGTGAAAGCTACTTGAGTCGTGCAAGCTATAGACGAATACATAGAAAGGAAGTAGAGGAGGTTTTGAAGGTTACGAGGCATGGGAAAGGTATAGGACCGGATGAATCCCTGTAGAAGTATGGAGAGTTTTAGGTGAGCGTGGTTTGACTTGGCTTACGCATCTATTCATTGTTATTTGGCGAAGCAAGCAAATGTATGAAGATTAGAGGAGTATTGTGGTGCCTCATTATAAGAATAAATGAGACATTCAAAATTGTTCAAATTATGAAGGTATCAAGTTGACGAGACACACTGTGAAAATTTGGGAACGTATGATCGAAAGAAGGTTGAGGCAAGTTTCCAAAGTAAAAGAAAACCAATTCAGATTCATGCCAGGTTGATCAGCTATTGAATCCATCCATTTGTTATGGAGAACAATGGAGATTTATAGAGTTATAAGGAAGAACCTCTATATGATCTTTATTGATTTGGTGAAAAGGCTTTGTTTTGTATGGAGGTTCTTTCTTATAACTCTATAAATCAATAAAGATCATATAGAGGTTCTTCCTTATAAGTTATAACTCCAAAACTCTCTACAATATCTCTCGTGGGACAGAATCATAAGCCTTTTGTTTTGTTGTTGTTGTGTTGTGGCTTGCGCTGAGTGGAAGCTTCTTCCGTGAAGAGAGAATGTACTTGAAAAGTGTTATAGAGCATGTTTAAAGTCTAAAGAACTTTGGATCTTTGTAACTATTTTTTGATATATAATGTCAATATATTGTGTATTACGGGTGGGTGTCTTCTCGACATCGCATTCTCATTTTCCTCAAAAAAACGATTGGTTTTTTATGATTCAAGTTTGATTACCATACTAATGGCCATTAGGCTTTTGATGTCTTGATGGCGGAATCATACCTGCTTGTGTGCATCTTTCTTGTTCTTCAACTTTTGCCCCATCTGTTAGTTTAACTAATATGACCATTTTAGATAAACTTAACGACAATCAGATTTGATATATTTGTTCTTATCGAGCCATCTTCATAAGGGCATATCTCCTTTTTTGTTTTTTATTCGTTATTATATTTAGAAAATATACAACCTTCATGAATGCTTTTCTAGTTTTTTAATGTTTTAGCACCTACAAATATGGCTTTTCTTTAAACTGGGTGGTTAAAGCATACAATTCCTTAAGTATTTGTAGCAATGACAATGAATAAAATCACCCCTTCATAACATTTCTTTGCTTTTGGCCAAAAACTTGGATCGATGGCAGTCTGCTCTATGGCATATTTCTGAGATTATTATATTACAGAAGAATAATGCTATGGTGGAGTTCTGAGCCTGGTCTAGTTTCGGTCATGAGTTTTGCCGTCCGACCTTTTCATTGTTGCTTTCTGACAGAAAGATTGATGATGATCTTTAAAGATGTTGCACTTGTTAGGTTGGTGGTGGGGCTCTTGGCTTTGAGATGAGAATATTGGACCGGAATTGTGGGGATTTGTCTATTCTAGGGAGTTCTCTGTGAAGACGGCTTTTACTATTTATTGATCAACCAAGGGTCTTAAGTAGATGCTGAGCTCTCTATAGTCCACCAATTTGAAAACTGTGGGCTCTTGATAATTTGCCAAAATAGATATGTCCTATTGCCAATTTGCTAAAGTAGGATGGAAGTCCGGAGGAGAAGGATGGGAGTCTGGTGGAGATTGGAGTGAAGGAAGGTGGGAACAAAGAGCATAGGATCACTGATGGTAGAGGGAGCTGCATTGATCTTCAGTGAGGTGATATCGAAGGCCTCGATGACATCTCCATGGAGTAGTTGGCTGGGGAGGGGCCCTGGACCTGGAGAGCCCTGCGGAAGAGCTCATATAATCACAAGGTTTGCGAAGAAGAGAAATCTTGGTGCTTTAGGTGCAGATCTTCATACCATCTCTCCAAGTTGTGCACGACATTGGAACAATTTTGCTTTTGATATGGTTGATCGGGACATCGGAGGCAGGATTGTGTCGGAAAAGCTACATGGGCATGGAAGAAGACTTCGTGCAAACTCTTTTTTGATAAGGAGGTGATCGCCTTGATGCATCGACTGCCGAAGGAGCCGGATCTTGAGCAGCCTTTGGATGGGGTTGTCGTGGGGAAGGGGAAGGTGAAGGACTTGAAGAGGGTTCGGGAGAAGCTAGTGGTGGTGAAGGAAGATGATGTCAGTGTCGACACCATATGACTATCTGGGGGCCTTCTTTGTGCTTGGGGCTTGTCGAGTAGAGGCGCTTGGGGGGCATAGGAGGAGTTACTCCCATTGGACTTGAGGGGATTCATTCTGTGGCGAAGACCACGTTTCTTGGATAGTGGGTTCAATTGCGTGGCTTTGATTTGGAGGTTGAATGTCGTATGCGTGCCTCTCCGTTGTTGAAATTTGGAGTCCGTTTAGGTTGCCTTGGCGCATGGTGGGGAGGTTGAGAAGCTGTGCTGCATGGGGCTTCGGCCCTTGGGCTGTTGAGGGTTATGAAGTGGAGGTTTTGCTTCGGGGGGCCAAGTTGCTATCGTCACTCTATGTGGAGTTGAAGATCGGGTGGTGGGTAGTGCCCATTTGGCTTGTTCTTTTGGAAGAGATGGCTGCCAGCAGTGGATTCAACAATGGCACATAGTCAACAAAGGTGGAGGAGCGACAACGGCTGGGACCACCGAAGGAGTATATTGGGAAGCAGATTTGGCTGCATTAATTGTAGGAGTTGATGAATTAGTAGAAGTTGGACATGTTTCGATCGTAATTGTGTTGGTAGTCTTCATGAGGTGCTTGCGCTGCGGGGGACTGGGGCACCGAGCTGAAGGTTGCAGAGACCCTATCAAGTGTTTTGGATGCGGTAGAAATGGTTACCGATGCTTCCAGTGCAACCACCGTTGAGTGTGTATGCCTAGTTCGACGTTGGCCGGGGATGGTGATCGTGGGGCCTCTCGCTTGGTCATTAGGGGTGTGCGTAAGAGAAGGGAGCTGTCTGACAGATGCAATGGAAGTAGGGATGCAAATGGACGGATACATATACATATATAGGTATTATTATATCCTTGTTCATTTTTGAATACGAATACGGATGCTGATACATATATTGATAGATATTAAACTATCTTACTATATCCTTAAAAATGGATACAAATGTAAAACAGATACTGATCCCATACGAGTAGTGTTAGAAATACCCTATAGAATCGATTTAAATATATACGATTTGGATGGAAAACACTTTATATACATTTACTAAATGTGTGTATCTTAAAAATTATAAAATATGGTAAAAGAAGATATAGAATTATGTTATATAGTGTTAAAAATAAATATGACTATATTTATGTAAAATGGATATATGGATATTGATACAGATGCTTATGGATATCAAAACAATATCCATATCCGTATCTATTTTAAAACAAATACGGATACGGTTGTTAAAATATGTATAAAACAAATACGATGACAGATCAGATACAGATATATCCATAATTGTTTGCATCCCTATATGGAAGACATCGGGGGTTCTGTTGGTCGGAGTTTTGGTGGGGATGTCATTCATATGTTGGGATCGCATGTGTGTGCTCGCGGCCTAACTGTTGGTAAGGTCTCGAAGCTACTGGCATATGTACTTGAGGTCTTGAAGGGCGAAGGGTTGGGTTCGCTAGAGGCTTCCTCGGTTTCGGGGTGGAGTGGTTGAGGTGCATGCATAGAGGAATGTGCTCATCAGGAGGCTCACTCTGTTTGGAAGAGGGCTTGAGGCAGTCTGAGTGTTGATGGCGTTGGTGCTTCGGGTCACCAAAATCTTGCAAGATGGGCTTCATCGTGGTCATTCATTGGACGTGATGACAGAGACGGAGGAGGTCAACAGGCCCGTGCCCTTCTTCTTTGAAGCATGGAAGGTCATATCGATTTCGATATCGTTTCAATATCGTGTTGATTCGATATTTCAATGGTATATCGGCGAAATATTGCCCATGTCAATGTTTTTTTGTGAAGGAAATGCCTGAAAAGGAGGAAATATGGCCATATTGGTACCCACATCGGTCTCGTCTCGATATCGATACGGCCTTCCATGCTAGTTTGAAGCTAAACTCCAAGGGTGTATGTTGCATCTGGAGGTGTGTGAGGTCAGCTCACGGCTCTATGCCTCTCTGGTGGTCGGTAACTATAGCAGACTGTTCAATAGCCGGCATAGGGGGTGCCTGAAGTGGAAAGTTCGCCTCATCAAGGATTCAAATTTCCCCAGGTCGGAAATGGAAGCGATGGTTCTAGTGTGGAAACACACACCTCAAGAGGGATTTGAAGATCTTTAAAGGACAAATGAGCTCGTATGCTGTTGTGCTTCGCGGGAAATCGAACCCGCATGACCCGAATAGGTCGAGGCAAGATCCACACGTGCTCTCGAGGGAACTGGATTCAATGGTGGGTGGGTCGAACCCTCAAAGCAGGTGGTCCGGGTCGAGTCAGTGAAAGGACCCGATTGCGGTCGGAACAGAGTCCTACTGTCGCTCTGATGGTGCTGATCGATATTCAGACCTCGGCGGGGATCCGATGGTCCTGTCGGACTTAGGTGGTGGGCGAACTAGAGATCCAATTTCCTATCGGGGGAATGTTCCCGAAGGGAGGCGATTGGTGTTTCCTCGTTGAACCTGAAGATCCCGAAAGTGGCTGCGACTCCTCGATCCTCCTCGGAGCCTGAAGCTGTGCCTCAGGTACCTCTTCGGAGCCGGAGGGTGTGAACTCGGGGCCTCTTCGGAATCTCCCGTAGCAACATGGGCGGCTTGACTAATGAAGACTTTGTAGTTGGGTTGCAGCGCACTGAAGCCCTGCAGTTGGGGCAAGTTGGGATGTGCTACGCTCGTTATGGTATTAAGGATCATAGGAGACACAAGCACTTTGAGATCTACTGGCGACTCGAAGCTCTTGAGGGTTTAAAAAAAAATAAAATCTCCTAACAGGTGATAAACATACCTGGGAAGGGCATGAGGTGGGCTTCCTTCCATTGGAAACATCGATCATTCAACCATGGGAATCACGCGACATCGGGGGAGGGACTATGGCTGAACATGGTCAAGCGGTTGGGGGTAATGGTGTGTAATTAGATGGATTTGTCGGTGCAGGATTGGAGGTGGAGGTAGCTTCATGTCTGTGGCTGGTGTCGCCTGTTGGGGCTATACTAGCTTCCTTACGAATATCTTCACTTGGAAAATAAGGGGCCTATGAGGGTCTGTGAAGAGGAGTGCATTGCGGAACATGATCATGGAATGAAAAGCTGGTGGGGCGGTTTTGTAAGAAACTAAGATCTTTGGCAACTTTGACGTAGTTTGAAAGGAATATGTTAGGGGATGCAGGCTGGTTGAGCTCCGCACGCTCTGTGCGGTTAGGGAATCCAGAGTCTTGATGACAAGGAGGAATAGGGACAAATTTGAGGCCATGAAGGAAGTCGTGGACATTCACTCAATTTCTGTCCCGCTTCGACGCTTAGGGGATGGGGCTAGGATGCTGATTACGAATGTGTATGGATTGTGTAATGGTGTGAACCTTGTGTAACTGATTGATGAATTGATTCTAGTGAGTGTGCGGTTCTCGACGGACCCGTGGATTGTTGCTTGGGACTTCAATGTGATCCTACTTCTGGAGGATCAACCGGGGGGAGGGATGGTTGCTGATGCAGGATCGGCAGACATGTTTGCCCATGATTGCCGACTTCGGACTTCATATATAGGACGCTTCGGGCTGTTTGTACACGTGGTGGAACTCAAGGATGAGATCTCAACTTGATAGGTTCCTGCTTTCCTCCAAGTCTGTGCTTGTGTTTCCTTTAGCTAGTTCCTATGCTCTGCCAAGAACATACTCCGATTACACGCCACTGATCTGGTCGTTTGGGAAGGATGTGTGACCTAGCCGTTTTTCCGCTTTGAAAGGGTCTGGCCCCTTGAGGACCATTTTCATGAATCGGTGTCCGCGTTTTGGCTTGGATGCCAACCATCCAGGTCGGCTTCCACTCGGTTTACGTTGAAGTTGGCGACCTTGAGGAGGTTCCTGATGGAGTTCCAAAAAACTAACAAACCGCGGTGACGGTCCAGAAGGTTGAGGGCGCATGCGGAGTTTTGCTAGCTCGATAGGCTCGGGGATGAGAGGGTGCTGACGGTGGAGGAGCTTGACGCTAGGGGTAATGACCTATGGGAGATCCATTTAGAGGATAAGAAGGATGAGGTGGTGTGGAGCAAGGTTCAAAAAGTCGGTATGCGATATTTGTTCGGTCAGGCGGTTTGGAGCGAGTAAGTGACAGACATAGGTATATGAGGAAGTATATGGGGATTATGCGAATTCGATTATTTTAATTACAAATAATTAAAAATATAATATTTTTAAACATTTGATATTTATGTTAAAAAAATATAATATGAAAGAAATATTAAGTGAAAACTTTTCGTACAACGTGATATCAATCAATGCATTTCCAAAAGTATTTCATTTTCAAAAGATAAGGATGCTAAATTAGCGGTAGGGAGAGTAAAAGTTCCAGTAAATTGATTGAAGATAGAAAAAAATGTAGACATCCTTGTCCAAATTGAAAGGTAACCTTATTTTGGAAGTGTAACCTGGTTAGTAAATACAACTATGAACCTTCGTACTTAGTAAACGATGTATTTGTCTTCTTAAAGTCAAATATTAAAAAAGTCACCCATTTAAATTAAATATATGTTATTTGTTCTGTATAGCTATAAAGTTCCATGCAAATCCAACATCCATCTTCATTTTATTCAATAAAAGATCTTAGATAAACACATGTAATTTATTCTATATTCATGCAGTTATGAGATAATGTAAAAAATAGAGTTGTTGCTGGAGAATCTAAAAAATAGAGAGTCATTGCTGCTGAATCTAAAAATAGAGAGATTTAGGGCTAAATAGAGTAATTAGCACACCTTGGCAGGGGAGAAAAAGATGATGGAGGAGAAACAATATGGAAGTCAAGAAGGTGGCAGAGGAGCAAAAAGTTACCTCTATTACATATGCGATCGTACATGCGGCCACATATGCGGATTACTCGGTCGAGTATACCCCATAACCCGCATATAGAGTGAGTATAGCATACTCGGTGCGGTAGGGGGATCGCCTCCGCATATGCGGTTGTCTAGACCGCCTTTCTAAAGACTGGCATGGAGGTAGAGATCCAAACAACGGTGGTTGAGAGAGGGTGATGCAAATACTTGATTTTTCCATGCCATGGCTAGCGATCGGAGGCGCAGAAACTTCTATTCACTACATCGGCGTTAATGGCACAGTGGTACAGGGGGACTGGGCTGTTGGGGCAATGCTCCGATCTCACTATCATGCTTTTAAGTTTTAACAGGAGGGGTGCACATGAAGTATGGGGATGGCGGGGAGAGGGGCCTCATAGATATCTAATATCCAAGTGAGCTCGCTTATCCAGGAATTTTTAGAGGTGAAGACCAAGATGGCATTGTTCCTACTCAACACAGATGGGGCGCCCAACCTAGACGGTTTTTCTGCTCTCTTCTACAGGGAGTTCTGTGAGGTCGTCAAGAAGGACGTCATGGATATTCTGCAAGAATTCTGCGTTGGTAATTACGGCATCGAATGGTTGATAAGGTCCTACTTTTCTTGCTGTCAAAGAAGGAAGTTCTAAATAGGGCGGAGGCTTTCCGACCTATCATGTTTTCCAATACGATTTAGCTCATCATTGCCAAAATTCTTGCTAATTGCATGCGGGGTGGGGGGGGGGGTTCCAGAAATTATATCTTAGGTCGGGGTGTTAGAAATTCACAAGTTCGATATTCGCTCAGGTTTGACTTTCTAAAAGTCTGATTCAGTTCGGAAATAAATGAACTGAACACAAGTTTAGGCTCGATTAAATAAACGAATTGAACCTAAAAATCATAGGTTCGCTCAGGTTCGATTTATTAAGAGCTTGATAAACACACACATATATACACATTTACAAATTCTTATTCACATAAGTGGACCTTATTTTGAGATAAGTGGATTTTGTCCCATGATAAGTGAACTTTGTAGGGAGATAAGTGAATATTTATGGGATATGTTGATTTATCTCGGTATAAACTATCCCAAAATAAATAGTCACATCGTGGTTACAACATCCACCATCTATGTGTCTAGTAATTTTCCCTTCTTTATCCTTAAATCAAAAGAACATGCATACATCTTACGCATATCCCCACATTATTTATTGTCCTCATCTGAACGAATATAAAAATATATTATAATTGTACCTTTTTAAAGAGACGAATTCTTATTAATCTATTTTTTCAGAAGAAGAGTTAGATAAAGAACAAAACTAAATGAATGTTTATCTAATTATAGACACATATATTTACATATATTTTCTTTTCACACCCTCTCATTTGAGAATTCTCAAGTTCGATATTCACTTAGGTTCGATTCGATTAAAAAGAGGTGCGATTTATATTCAGTCGAAAATAAACGAACCGAATATGAATACAAGTTTATGCTCGATTAAATAAACGAATCAAACCTAAAACATGTATGTTCGCTTAGGTTCGGTCCATTTACACCCCTATCTTCGGGGCATACAGATTTTTGCTTAAAAGCTTTATGGCTGATGGCTTGGTGCTTGCGTTGGAAATGGTGTCAGATTGGAAGAGATGTAAGAACAAAGGCCTACTTTGGAAAGTTGATTTCTAAAGGCATATGATTGCGCCATCTGGCGATTCTTGTGGAACTCGTTGGAGAAATGGGTATTCCCTAGCGTGTGGATACCATGGATCAAGCAGTGCGTTATGATGACCTCTATGTGGTATTCACCAGTGGCATACCTGAGGGCGCTTTCTTTCAACCACAGAGGGGTGTTAGATAGGGGTGCCCTGTTGCATCCTTACTTTTTGTCCTTGTGGCATGCGCCCTGGCTATATCGATGAGGTTGGTCTGAGGCCAATTGGTGCATGGACTATAAGAATGGTGACATCTCGATTCCACTGTTACAATATGCTGATGATACTGTGCTTTCTCTAGTGGCAGATATGGAGCATACTCATCGGACGACTGCAAGTCAACAACGAGAAGTCTGCGAATGTCCACAATACGCTTATTGTGGACATTTTTGGGATGTCTCGAAGTTGCAAGTCAACAGAGAGAAGTCCGCGATTGTTCCTTTTGGCTTATATAAGCAGGAGGTGCAGGAGGCGGTGAACATATTGTTTGCCTATCACTTATCTTGGCCTTTCTTTGTGGCTGGCCGGTTGCAGACTAGTGATAGGAAACCTATATTGGCAAGGTTAGAGTGAATATTGGCTAGATGGAAGACAACCACACTCTCAAAGGGGGGTAAATTAATTTTTTTGAAGCATGTTCTCTCAACCATCTTGATTTTCTTATGCTCTACGAGATTGTTACCGGCGGGGGTTCGCTCCCATATTAGAGTCGATGAGACGATTTTTCTGGTATGATGATAAGCATGCGAAGAGGGGGCTCCATTTGGTGGATTGTGGCAAGGTTACAAGCCCAAAGAGAAAAGGTGGGCTAGGGGTACTAAGGTTGGAGGAGATGGACATGTCGCTTGTGGCCAAATGGGTGGTTCGACTGTGGGGTAGCTCAGAAGATCTTGTGTATTGGCTTTTGAAGAGGATTTATGGGGTTTCTCTGTCTTTAGAGACCCCTCAGATACATGCTCCCTCTGTGCTCTGGCAGGCTATTACGAAGGTCCTCCTAGCTATAGCAATCAAGTTGCAATCGATTCTTGGAGATGGAGAAAGATTTAGATTCTAGCAAGATGATTGGAAGGGGGATGTGCCCTTAAAGGAGCGCTTCATGAGGCGCTTCACAGTGGCTAGTAACAGAGATACACAGAGATACACTGGTTAGCTAGTTCTGGGAGCAACGAACTTGGGCTTACTATTTCTCTTCGGCTCTATCTGATCGGAGAGTGGAGGATTTGCTTCATATGAAAAGAGATGTTGCAAGCATGGATGGGCCATCAGCTAGCAGAGTTCACTCTGTGTGGGGTGATGGACGATAATGGTAAAGAAGACCTACCGGTTCTTCACCAACGATTCTAAGCAGGTACACAACGATGTCAGACTTGATGCACAAATCATCTAGAGGAGCAAGGTGCCAAACATGGTGAAGGTGTTTCTCTAATTATTCAGGTTGGGTAGGGTCCTTACCAAGACTCGTCAAAACCGACTATTAGGGATTGACGTCTGCTATTGTGACATATGCGGGATGGATGTTGAGGACATGGATCATTTGTTGTTCTCTTTCCCTTACTCGACACGTGTTTGGAGTGGCGTCAACATTCAATAGCTTAGGGTGGAGGACAACTCCAACTTCTCGCATTGTATTAGATCGGTCTACGTCAATGGCCATGGGGTTAGTTCATATCCATTCACAATTTTGTGGGCAATTTGGTGTGGCAGAAACGAGGCCATTTTTTGGGGTCAAGTGTTCTACTCGGAGAATATACTCGAATATTATATGGCGTTATGTCAATCTTGTAACCATGTAGCGTGATGTCATGTAGACTTTATAGTTTTTAATTATATATATTTCTCGTGTGATGGGTCCCAGCTTGGGAGGCCACCATCTTTCTCCTAAAAAAAGTCCATGGAGACAATGCTTTTTAGGTCTTCTAATCTTGCCTTGGGCTTCAATTCTAGTTCTTACCTATTCGTAGATCTGAAGTTTGCTGTGAAGGTGGGCAACTCTTTAGCGGGCTTGGGAGATCCGATTACCAGTCTGCTCTCTTAGGTGGGTTCGTTTATTTTGCCTCACCCAATAGCCTATCCAGGTTCATGCTTTGACACGATTACACCTAGGGTACGAAATATCGCGATATATCGACGATATATCATCGATATATCGTTACCTACACCGGATCGATATCGGTATCAATATGACAATCTATATTTTTTCTGGTTCTTCTCTAAAGTGTGTCGATATGGGCGATTAATTTGGTGATATATCGTCGAAATATCGTATCGACACCGTATTGATATGGTGTCGATATTGACATTTCCTACCTTGATTACACCTGATGTAGGTGAAGTCGTATCATTTCTTTGGGCCAGCCACATGTCTTCTTGGTAACCCGATTATGGGGATCCACTCGACGATGTCGAATGAGGAATTGTAGGACATTGGGGGTGGTGTTGGCATATATGTAGGGGCATCTTCGGTACCTCTCGTTCCTCTGTAAGGGTATGCTTCAATCGTGGAGGTTGGGGCCTTGCTGTATAACGAAGGTGCTGGTGTGAGGCAAAATCTGGAACCTCTGGCAGAGGGTGATGCTGTCGGTGAAGTTGGTGGAAGAAGGGAGGGTGTTGTGTCTTGGAGTGAGGGAATTTTCCAAAGGAGGGGGCTATCCGTGCGAGGAAAATGGCGGTGTCTTCTTGACTATCTAAGGAGAATGAAGGGGGGTCTGAAACGCCATGGTCTGCAGACCCGATTGCAAGATGCTTCTGGTTCTCTTGGCGAGGCACACCATGTGTTAGTGTTTTTCTATGGCGGCATTGGGCAATGGTTTATGATCAAGAGGCACGTTAATTGGGGTACAACTGTGAGGTGGAGGAGTTTGCTGGCTCGAATGGAGCTGGGGGTAACTTGAAGGAGGAGTTTTCTTTGTTGAGGAAGGGGGTGAGGGTTGGAGGGGCAACCCAAGTTGTCGGTGTGGTCCTTCAGGGGGTGGGACCAGGCTTGACTGTTGTGGTAGAAGGGAATCAAACAAAAAGATGTTTGAGCTGGCAGTGGCACGAAGGGTGGGGGTTTATGTGGCGGGGGCTCTCTCACAGTGTCTCATTGAAGTGCTTGACATAAAATGTACGTGGATTGAGCCAATCGGAGAAGAGGATGTTGGTTGATTCAATGCTCGCTGCTTGGAGGGTGGGTGTGGCTTGTTTGCAGGAAACCAATGTTGATTCTTGGGATTTGGTGCGATTGAGCTTAGTTTTTTGGCCTCATCTCACAAAGTTCAGGACTATACCAGCTAATGGAAGCTTCGAGGGGATTCTTGTTGCATGGAATGGTGGCGTGTTTGACTTGGTTGATGAGGTGGTATTGGGGTACTTGGTGTCGATTGTTTAAGTTAGCAAGAGGTATCCGTCACAGTTATTGGTGACGTTGGTTTATGGCATTTCGGGTGCTTCTCAAAACACAGTTTTTTGGCACGAGTTGCAAGGGTGAGGACCGATTTCTCAGAGTTGGCTTGGATTGTTGGTGGTGACTTCAATGTCACGTTGTATTCAGAAGACATGTCGGACAAGAAAGGTGTACATGATCATGGTTTTGGGTTGTTTACTGAGGTGGTTGAGGAGCATGGCTTGGAGGTTCTTGATGCGGGTAATTGCAAATATACTTGAAGGAGTTCTTCTAGATCGTGACTTGGCCAGTTCCTTTTGTCTGTTGAGGCTTTGGAGATGTTTAACCTGATTTGTGTTACTTCTCTCCTCGGGTTGAGGTTGGATCATACGCCTTTGTGTTTGGATACGTGCAACGACAGAGGCTCGTTCTCATATTTCATATTTGAGTGTTGGTGGATGTTAGAGGACGGGTTTTGTGATATTGTTGCATCCTTTTGTACTAACTTGGTGGTGGACGATTTAGCTATCGTGAGGCTCGTTCTGAAACCGAATGCATTACGATAGACGTTGATTGCTTTCAAGGACTCTTGTATTCATGAGCAATGATGAAGTCATGCCCGATATGAAATGGTGTGGTTGGACTCGTTGGAGGACGGTAGGGATCTGGATGTAGAGGAACTTAAGAGCTGTGAGGCGGTGTAGAAGATTTTGGTGAGCGAGAATTGGAGTGGAAACAGAGGTTGCACCAGAAATGTCTGAAAGGGGGCGATGCAAATTAGATTTTTTTTCATGCGGCGGCGATTGACAGGAGGAATATGATTCACTATTAACGTTGGGGGGAGAAGGGGTTAGTGGAGAGGAGGAGATTGTGAGTGCAATAACATGATATTTCAAGAGCATGAGCTAGCATGCTCCACATTGTGGGTCCAGTTGGCCGGGCATGGGGTGAGATGCATTGCGGAGCCAGATGTAGAGATGTTGACGAAGCCTTTTGTGTTGTCAGATGTCCGTGAGGCGGTCTTTGTGCTATATCTGATCGTTGATGAGGTGATGGGGTTGTTGAGTTTGCTGAGGGCAATTTGTCTTTGATCATCTCAATCGATTGTTGATTTTTTTGCTGCCTAAGAAGGATGTGGCCACCATGGTTGAGGCCTACATCTTAATTGCACTTTTCAATGTAATTTATTGTGGCCTAGGTGTTAGCGGGGGGGGGGGGGGTCTGAGTACGATCATTTCTTTGGTTCAGATTTTTTTTCATGGCAGGCAACTCATGTATAGTGTAGTTATGGTGTCTGTGATCATGGTTGACTGGAGGAGGAAATCAAGGGGAGTGTTGTGAAAGGTTGATTTTTCAAAAGTCCATGACAGTGTTGATTGATGTTGCTTGTAGGCTTCTCTGTTTAGGAGAGGCTTTTTGGATTGGTAGATTATGTGGATGAAGAGGTGCGTCATGATTGCTTTTTGTGCGGTCCTTATGAATGAGCAACTGAGGTGGGGATTTTTCAACTGCAACAGGGAGTTTTTTAAGGTTGCTCGCTTCCCCCCATCTTGTTTGTTATTGCAGCTGATGTCTTGTCAGTTATGGTGGATCATGTGTTGTGTGGAGGTTTCTGTAGAGGCTTCAGTAGGGAGATCTTGGTGCTTATTCTTTAGTATGCATATGATGCCATTTTATTTGCGAAAGGAGGCCCTGAGAATTCTGAGGTCTGTCTGTGGTCTTTGACATTTTCGAGACGGTCTTGAGGCTTAACATGGATAAATTAGAGTTTGTGCCCTTTGTCCTTGAGGAGAAGCTTGGGCGGTGTGCATGGTTGAGGTCCCCTTATAGGGACCCACCTTTGTGGTACATGGGTGTCTGCCTAGTTGTTGGGAGGTGTGGCGGGTTGGTTGCCCATGATCAAAAAGATGGAGCAGGGGTTGGCAGGTTGGAGGTCCATTTTTTTTTCTCGTAGTGGTAGATTGGTGCTGTTGGGATCGATTGTCTCTGTTATTCCTACTTTCTTTCTATCATCTAGACCTCTCCTTGTTGGGGTACAGAAGAAGCTTGAGAGCATCATCATCATCATCATCATCAACAACAACAACAAAGCCTTCTCCCTCATAAAATAGGGTCAGCTACATGGATTCTTTGCCTCCATTCAGATCTATCTTGTGTCCTTCTGGCTTGGATTTAAAAAACTAAGATCCCTTTGGATAGTCTCATTCCAACACGTCTTGGGTCTTCATCGTCCTCTCTTAACTGGTTCAACATCTCAAAACTCGCTTCTCCTAATTGGTGCATCCAAGATTGCAGAAATCAGTATAGTTAGTACCATTGTTTTTAAAAGTGCGCCTCGAGGCGCTAGAGCGTACTCCTCGAGGCGTTTTCAAGAAAAGCGCCTCGAGGCTATAGCCCCATGCAACCTCAGTGAGCGTGTGCCTCGAGGCTTATGAGGCGCTGCCTCATTTGTGTGCTAAATTTTTTATTTTTTTCTATGATATTTTTTCTTTTCTTTGTGATTGTGGGTTTTTCATCTTTTGTAGACAGGTACTTTCAAGTTCTTAAGCTCACAATTCATTGAAATGTATTTTTTTAGTTTATTAAAGTATTAAGCTTATTTTTACTTTGTTATGCAAGTTCTTTATAAATCAACATGAACAAAAATTTGGGTCTTGAGTCCTTACATCTAATGCCTCTACTCTTTAGTATGTCTCTTGTGTTACATCTAGTCCCTTTAGTTAAATTTTATTCAAGACTTTAAATTTTGTGGAGAGTTACCCATTATTGTGCTTGCATATCCATATTTACTTTGACTCCTTAAAGATTTAGATTCCAAAAAAGAGAGTTATATAACTACTTGAATGTTTAAATCATGATGTTAGCCTTGAATTGTCATTGACTTATGCATTTAATCATAACTATTTCATTTCTAGTACTTGAATATGGTAATTATAATTAATTATTATGTTTTATGATAATTTTTCTTTCACGAGTGAGGCTTACGCCTCGATACCTTGTGGCAATACTGGAAAAATGCCTCGATACACCTCACGCTTTTTAAAACCTTGGTCGGTACTTGGTCGGTGGGGTCACTGACTAAGGAGTAATCGACAGTCGGACCACTAATCAGATTTATTCGACCATTAGTCGGTTTTGAAGTTTTTAATTATTTTAAATATTTTTTTTGAAAACTAAACGATTCGGGGGATACACGACCTGATGTTCGCCCCAAAGACTTCATTCATAAAAAGTGGGGAACAAGAAGATAGAGTAACAGGAGTGGAGGGAGAATGATGCAAACTGTTATGAGATGCAAACCGTTATGATACTGATCTAAATAGCGACTCGACAATGAACCTACGGAATTAAAATTGACGATTAATGAGATGATCAGCAAATTTCAGCAACAAACAACGTCAAGTTACTCGCGTTTTAGTACCGATTCCTCCACAAACTTAGGGCAATCAAATAGTTAACGATTAGTGGAAAAAAATAACGATGTTGCGGATTGGAATCTCAATAAATCACCAAACTAAATAGCAATATAACAGCTACAAATCTAACGTAACAAAGTGGAGTAATATGCGGTGGAAAAAACACTCATACCACAACCGGCAAGGGTGGGTAGTCCCGCTCCAGATCTGATCGGCTTGGTTTACGGCACTTGGAGGGCTGTTGGCGGTCCCTGGAGGTCCCACAGTAGGCTACACGGTCGGCGGATGCCCAGAGCGGGGTTGGCGAACGTGAGGGGCTTCACGGGAAGGCACAAGGGCCACCGATGCAGGGATGGCAGCGACTGGTTTGGGAGTTCCGGACTGAAGACGCGCGTGGGTGAAGCACGACTGTGGAGGGTTGCGGGGAGAGGGTTGCTGTGGCGAGGCGGCACTGATAGGGGCCTGAGGTAGTGCGGAGAAGAACCGGGAGGGGAGGAGGGATGTTGGGCGAGGCGGTGCGAGGGAGAGGAGGGGGTTGCGGTGGCGAGGGTGAGGCGAGATGGGGAGAGAAGGCGGCGGGGTTGCGATGGGAAAAAGAGGAACAGGAGGCGGCGCTGGAGGGGTTGGCGGGTGAAGAGGGGAAGAAGGGGGAGGCGATGAGGGTTTGGGCCGAGAAGAAGAAGCTCGGGGAAAGAGAGAGGTCGGGGAGAGAGAGAGGAAAGGCAGCGGGGTGGGGTTGGAGAGAGAGAGAGATCCGAGAGGAGAATTAGGGTGGAAAAATTATTCAACTCAACTTGAAAAACCCTAATACAAAAGGGAGCCCTTTATAGAGGCTACTCCCCCTCAAAAGAAGCAACAAATCCCTAAAATTAGGGAAAGAAGAAATCAAAGGGAAAAGATAAAAGAGGCCTTTTATAATGAGCCTTTTACATGGGAATTAAATAAACAAAACAAATGCTAAATAGAATAAATGACATAAATGTTCATAAAAATTGCTATCATGCTGCATCAACTCCCCCTGCTGAAAAGAATCTCGCTCCATCGAGATGGCATCGTGGAAATTCTGAAGTATATCGGGGCGGAGTTGTTGGAGTTCATCCTCGTCAATCCAGGTGCAATCGGTAAAAGGTCGTCCCTTCCATTTGACTAGATATCGTCGGAAGAGACCACGTCTAGTCGTCATATCTCAGATGTCTGCAATATCTTCAATCTGATCAGCATCGGTTGCGGCTGGCGGTTGGCGCATATCATCATTGGCGGAAACTGCTACTGGGGTGGCATCGGCCTGTTCATCTCCATGATATAAGAAGAGATCTGATACGTTGAAGACCGGTGACGTTTGAACGTCTGGCGGCAGATCGAGTAAATAAGCATTGGGTCCAATCCTCTTGAGAACTCGAAATGGACCAATCTTTCGTTCACTCAATTTTTGGTGGACTCTCAAAGGAAGCCTCTCTTTTTTAAGGTGGACCATCACTAATTCTCCAACTCTGAACTCACTCTCTCTTCGGTGTAGGTTGGCTTGGGTTTGGTATTTCTGGGTCATGGATTGGAGTTTGGCTCGGATTTCAGTATGGATGTGGGTTAGGTGTTCGACCAGATCCTCAGCAGCTGCACTACTTCTCCCTTGCATGTTGTGGGTTTTAGGTCAAGGAATTGGGTAAGTGGAAAGCCGTACACACTCTCAAAGGGCGATTTTCCGGTGGACCTATTAGTGTAACTGTTATATGCGAATTCAGCTTGGGGAAGAATTAAATCCCATTTGGACGGAGAGTCCCCTGCAAGACATCGCAACAAATTTCCTAATGATCTGTTAACTACTTCAGTTTGCCCATCTGTTTGTGGATGATAAGCAATGCTATATTGCAGACGAGTACCAAGACAGGACCAAAGCGTGCGCCAAAAGTGACTCAAAAATCGGGTATCACGATCGGAAGTAAAAGAACGAGGGACACCATGCAATCGGACGACATCACGAAAAAACAAATCAGCGACATGAGATGCATCTGAGGTTTTCCTACATGTAATGAAATGTGCCATTTTAGAAAATCTATCCACAACCACAAAAATAGAGTCAACTTTTCGCACAGTAAGGGGTAATCCTAGCACAAAGTCCATGGTGATGTCTTCCCAAGGTCGTAGAGGAATGGGTAGGGGTGTGTATAGTCCAGTGTTCTGCCGGTGGCCTTTGAATCTTTGACATGTTTGGCATTTCTGTACGAATTTTGTCACATCCTTTCGCAATTGCGGCCAATAAAAGCGCTCTTGGAGAAGGGTCAAGGTTTTGTCCCTTCCAGAGTGTCCAGCTAAACCTCCGTTGTGTAGTTCTGAAATTAAGTTCTCACGAAGGGACGTGGCAGGGATGCATAGTTGGTGACCTTTGAATAAGAAACCCTCATGAAGAACAAAAGTGGCTGTTGGGTCCTGCCCAGTACCAACACATTCGGCATGAATTTGACCGAAGTCAGGACCAGTGGGGTAGAGGTCCTTGAGAGTTTCGAATCCTGTTGTGCTGACGGTCATTGTGGTCAGGGCATGTGCTCGCCGGCTCAAAGCGTCAGCTACGCGGTTCAGGGTTCCGGCTTTGTGCTTGAGGTGGAAGGTGTATTCCTGGAGGAAACTAACCCATTTGGCATGACGTTTGTTAAGGGTCTTCTGAGAGTTCAGATACCGGAGGGCTTCATGATCGGAGTTAAGGACAAATTCTCGTTGGATCAGGTAATGTCTCCAATGCTTGAGAGCTTGGACCACGGCATAAAATTCGACATCATACGTGGAGTACCGTGATTTGGCTTCGTTCAGTTTCTCACTGTAGAAGGCGACATGTCGTCCTTCTTGACTTAGGACAACACCAATTCCGACATGTGAGGCGTCGCAATCAACAACAAAAACCTTGGTGAAGTCAGGGAGTGCCAAAACAGGGGCATGTGTCAATTGGTGTTTTAAGTTTTGAATGCTGGTTTCTGCTTCCAGAGTCCAAGCGGGCGCACCTTTCCGCGTACAATCTACCAACGGAGCTGCACAAGTGCTGAAGTTCCGTATGAAGCGTCGGTAGAAAGAAGCTAATCCCAGAAAGCTGCGAATTTCAGTGAGGGTTTTGGGTACGGGCCAGCTCTGAATGGCCTGTATTTTGGAGGGATCAACCTTAAGTCCATCAGCGGTGACAATGTACCCCAGGAAGAGGACCGTGTCAGACTTGAAGGAGCATTTCTTAAGGTGAACATACAGTTTTTGGGCTCTCAGGTTTCCAGGATTTGCCGAAGGTGAGACAAATGGTCCTCTTTAGTCAAGCTGTAGATCAGGATATCATCGAAATACACAACCACAAACTTACCAATAAAGGGCCGCAATACATGATTCATAGTTCGCATGAAGGTGCTTGGGGCATTCGACAAGCCGAAGGGCATGATCGTCCATTCATACAGACCCTCTTTGGTTTTGAAAGCCGTCTTCCATTCGTCTTTAGGTCGCAGGCGAATATAGTGGTAGCCACTGCGGAGATCCATCTTGGAGAACAATTTGGCACCTGATAACATATCAAGCATATCATCAAGGCGTGGAATGGGAAAACGATATTTGATCGTTATCTTGTTGATAGCTCGACTGTCCACGCACATTCTCCATGTGCCGTCTTTCTTTGGGGTAAGCAGAGCAGGAACCGCCACGGGGCTCATACTCTCTCGAACATACCCACGTCGCAGCAGATCAGTAACCTGCCGGTTCATCTCCTCATGCTCACTTGGGCTCATTCGGTAATGGGGTAAGTGGGGTAGGCTGGCTCCAGGGACTAGGTCGATGTGATGTTGAATGTCCCGCAACGGGGGTAGTCCTTCGGGCAACTCTGCAGGCATGATGTCAGCGAACTCTTGGATGATGGGCTTTATCTCAGGCGGGACTTCAGGTGGAGTTGTCTCTTGGTTGTCCACTTCACGTCCCATTAATGCATAGATGGTGGAGCTCTCTTGTATTTCACGTTGGAATGTTTGGGCTTCCATCAACAACACAGAGCCCGTGGTCACAGTCTTTGATGGTGTAGCCTTGTTGCCAGTTTGGGCGGTCGCAGCTCGAAGGATATAGAGTATCAGTTTGGGCGGTCACAGCTCAATTGTTAGCAATGTGAGCCCTGGGCGAACCATTTCTACAATAAATGTTATTGTAATGAATAAATTATCAATGAAAGTTATTGATTATTTTTCACTCCCTTTCTGAGATTAATGAATGAATGCACTATAGGGTCCCTCTGTACAATAAGGGTTATGTACCATGGCCAACTTGATGATTATACAGCTGTTGATTCTTTGGATGGATCATACTCGCAGAAATTCACCATTTCATAATTTTCCTCCGTAGGATCTTCATCAAATGTTGGTCCTACATCCTCCTTGTTTTGTTCAACGATTGTATCACTAAAATCGATATTAGGACTGAGAATACCTTCATTTTCATGGCTGAAATCGACTTGAACTGCAGGTACAACGTTCTGATTTTGGTTGTCGACCGGCAAATCTTCATCGGTTAGCGCGTCTAACCATGCTTGGACTTTGATGCATGATATAAGTCGCTGCTGGAACTTCTTTGAACGTGAATGCGAGCGCGAACCATGAGACGGACGTCTAAGACCAAATTTCAAACGCCAATATTCAACAGGATCATCGAATCGTAGGAACGATTCGGTAACCTGGCTCTGATACCAAATGATGCAAAACGACTTTCGCGGCGTCGATAAATGATAAATTTTTATGGTGGATTTTTGATAGAAGAACAAGATGGGTTGAGAAGAGAAATTGGAACGGTTGAGAAAAGAACTCGCCGGGAATACGAGAGGTTGAAAGAGGAGAACCGCAGAGATCGCGTGGAGGGAGAAGAGAAAATAGAGAGGAGAGAGATAAAAATCTCAATTGATTATCAATACTTGAACGAATAAAAACAATGGCTACCCTCTCTTTATATAGGAGAGATGGGTTTACAAAAATAGTAAACAAATCAAAATTGACAACCAACTTTATCCTAATTGGACTCTGACAACTTCCAATTGACCTCTAATTACTCTAATTAGACTCTAACTAATTAATTGCCCAAAATTGCAATTAAAATCTACGAAATAAATGTTGAGATCACATGCGACCTCAATTATTCAATTAGACCATTACGACCACTAAAAACGTAAATAAAATTGATTACTAATTAATTAAATAAATGTGGCCCTATAATTTGGGGTCACGCTGCATCAGAGAAGAAACAGCGATCGGATCGAGAAGATCCTACACAAGAGGGTGCGAACTACACCGAGGACCAATCATTAGTCAAAAGAGCCGCGTGAGCCAAAACATTTTCCTTGTAAAATCCCTGGCCCCTGAAAATTGACGCGTTACGCCCCAGCCAAATCGCCCAGACGAATGCGAAAAGGCCTAAGAAGTCCCTGCGGTCCCTGTCCTTGTTCGAGCGCAGAGTCCCAAAAACCGACCAAGTCAGAAGTGTTGATCCAAGGCATCCTCGCCTCCTCCCAAACGCCAGTAGTGACCGGGCAGCCGAAGAATAAATGATTTAAGGATTCAACGTCGTTGCCACAAAGAACATAATCCATCGAAGGCACGTCTCCAAAGAGTCTAGCGCAACGATCACGCATCAAAATCCTCCCTCTGCGGAAAAGCCAAAGAAAGATAGTTACCCGCTTCGGAAGTCTCAATCCCCACAGGAAGCTGCAGTCGCGGATGATGGGATCCGAACCAATCTGAGGAGGATTGCAAACAGCCTTGAAAGCCTTCCTAGAAGAGAATTCGCTCTCCCGCCAAGCCCAGTGGTCCCGGCCCCTCGTGGGCCTGGGCGCAGTCGCAAGAGACTCCAAAAGAGCAAGAAGCTCGTCTAAACGCTGATCAGAGAGGTTGCCCAGAAGCGACGGGAACCAGCCATCTCCCGACCAAGAAGAAGCCACAGTAGCGCGTCGATCAGAAGCGAAGGCAAAAAGTCGCAGGAAAGAATCCCTTAAGGGAGAAGTACCAACCCATCTATCCGTCCAGAATCTGAAGGAGTTGCCGTCCCCGAGAACAGGAGCAAAGAGATGAGAGTGCCGATGAGTCACCGAAGACACCCCCCGCCAGAAAGGGGTACGAGAGCGAGGGTCAGCAATATCCGCCAACAGTTCCCCACTTAAGCCCAGAATCTCGCGCAAACAAGAAGAGGAGAAGTTATTAGAGTCCCCACATAACCTGTTCACCTATTTAAGCAGGAGAGCGTCATTGACCCTATCGAGGCGACGTATGCCAAGACCCCCATCACACTTTCTTTTCGTCACGTCCTCCCATTTCACGAGATGAGTACCACGAGAGGAAGGCCCCCTTCTCCCCCAAAGGAAATTCCGCATCAACTTCTCAATACTGCCACGCACCCCCACCGGCAGTAGCCAATTGGAGAGGTAATAGACGGGGATAGAAGAAAGGACAGACTTGATGAGCACAAGGCGACCGCCCCGCGATAGCATGGAAGCACTCCAACCGGACAGCCTCCTCTCCGCCTTGTCGATAACCTTGTGCCAGTCGCGCCGTCTAGCCCGTCTCGCCCCCAGGTGCATGCCCAAATAATCAATCGGAAGAGAAGAAGGGGGGATCCCAGTGTGAGGCCACACGCGCTCGCCGTCTCCGAGTCCAAAGCAAAAGGAATCACCTTGGACTTGCTTTGATTGATGAGCAAATCTGACAGTTCGCTGAAGATTTCCAAAGTCGCCGCCATGCCCCTGACCTCATCCTGACCCCCCTCGATGAAAACGATAGTGTCGTCAGCGTACTGGAGGGTCGGGATGACCCGGTCGCCGTTGGAGAAGCCCATCGAAAGACCATGATCGACCACTCGAACCGCCATCCGAGGAAGCACGTCAACCGCAAGAACAAACAGAAGGGGAGCCAAGAGACAGCCTTCGAGTGGGCGGGGGTTTCGGCATGGTGGTGCTACTTCGCACGGGGCTGAAGGAAGGCTTCGTCGTGGCGGGGGAGATGGGGGTGTATGGAGATGGCGGAGGAGGGGGAGCCCTCAGGGAGGTTCTAGCGGTGGGGATACTATCCTCTCGCATGAGGAGGGACGAAGTCTTAAGGGTTGTAAGGGGGAGGGTGGGGAAGCCGATCGCGCATCTGTGGGGGAGAGGACTACTGTTGGTTGTAGAGAGAGTCCCCAGTTCGTGGCGGCGGAAGGGGAGCGATCGCACTCGGGGGGGGGGGGGGTTCGTGGCGTACAGTTATTTTAAATATATAAATCATTTTTTATAGTCGACGGCTAATGTAGAAAATAGTTGAATGTTTCAACATGGGTTTGAGCAAGAATCCATTTAGCCGACCCTACTTATAGTGGGAGAAGGTTTAGTGCATTTTTTTAAATGATTTTTTATACACGTATTATTATATCTTTTTATAGATTTGTACATTTTCTATAGTTTTATAATGAAATAAAAGAAGTAACTGACTATAAATGTAACATTAAGTATATTAGAATAAGTTTGCTTTTAAAAAAGTAAAAAATAAAAAATATAAAAAAAGCTCTATGTAAAAGTCAATCGATTAAGCTGATTAGTCGGCCTGATTAGTCTGGTTGACCGACTAATGGTCGACTAAGCCTAGTCGAGTCAGCTACCCCCTCGACTCGATTAGTTGAACCTACTAGTCGGCCTAGTCGATCGACTTTTACAACAATGGGTGCGTCGACTAACATCCTTTACAAATGGCTAAAGCTCCCTAAGCGATTTTCTCGCATCTTATCCTCGATTGGAATTTGGAAGTACATCCACTTTCCTTTTGATTGCATTATTCCAAATCCGATCTTTACAGGTATGCCCACATGTCTACCTTAGCATTTTCATTTCTGATGCTGCCA
This sequence comes from Ottelia alismoides, assembly GCA_037367405.1. Lineage (NCBI taxonomy): Eukaryota > Viridiplantae > Streptophyta > Magnoliopsida > Alismatales > Hydrocharitaceae > Ottelia > Ottelia alismoides. The sequence continues at coordinate 153,022 of JAZKJV010007386.1, read as the reverse complement.
TTCTCTGCACAAGTCTATGGTTCACATGCCCACATTTAGATCCATAAGGCATAACTGGTCTCACGGTTGCTTTGTAAAACTTTCCTTTGATTTTCAAAGGAATTTTCTTATCACATAGATCAGTAGAGGCTCCTCTCCACTTTAGCCAACATGCATTTATTCTATGAGTAACATCTCGATCAATTTGCCCATCATGTTACAAAATAGATTCCAAGTATCTAAGATAATCTTAATGTTTGTCTCCAGAGTTAAAGCTTCTCATTTACTCTATCTCTAGTCTCATTAATTAACACAATATCATCAACGAATAACATACACCAAGGTATCTCATCCTGAATGTGACTAGTTGTCTCATCCATAATCAATGTAAAAAGGGATGGACTCAAATTTGAACCTTGATACAGATCAATGTTGATGTTAAAATAGTCAGTCTTCCCAGCCTAGATCCTTACACAAGATAAAGCCCTATCGCGCATATCCTTTATGAGGTTAATGTATATGACATATACTTGTCTCTTCTCCAAAACTCTCCACGATATCTCCATGGGATAGAGTCATAAGTAGGGATGCAAACAGACGGGTACTGATACGGATATAGGTATTACCGTATCCTTATCCATTTTTGAATACGATATGGATGCGGATACAGATACTAACAGATATTAAAATCATCTTACCGTATCCTTAAAAAACGGATACGGATGTAAAACGGATACTGATCGCATATGAGTAATGTGAGAAATACTCTATAGAATCGACTTAAATATATATGAACTTGATGAAAAACATGTGATATAAATTTATTAAATATGTTTGTATCGTAAAAATTATACAAATATGGTAAAAGAATGTATCGAATTACATTATACATGGTTAAAAATAAGTATATGACTATGTACGGATACATATATGGATGTTTGCAGATATCAAAACGATATCCATATCCGTATCCATTTTAAAACGAATACATATACAAATGTCAAAATCTGTATAAAACAGATACGGTGATGGATCGGATACGGATATATCCGTAACCGTTTGCATCCCTAGTCATAAGCCTTCTCCAAATCAATGAAAAACACATGGAGGTTCTTTCTTTTAGCTTTATAAATCTCCATTGATCTCTGCAACAAGTGGATGGCTTAAATAGTTGAACGATCTGGCATGAATCAAAATTGGTTTTCTTTTACTTTGGAAATTGCCTCAACCTTCTTTCGATTATACATTCCCAAAATTTCATAGTATGACTCATTAGCTTTATACCTCTATAATTCACACAATTTTGAATGTCTCCTTTATTCCTATGGAGAGGCACCACGATGCTTCTCTTCCATTCTTCATGCATTTTCTTGTTTCGTCAAATAACATTGAATAAATTTGTAAGCCAGTCAAATCACGTTCAAAGTTTCCTCTATTTCTTTCCTCGGTATTCATCTCTAACTTCTATAGTAATGTCATAAGGTCCTGTATCTTTCTCAGGTTTCATAACCTTCAGAGCCTCCTCTATTTCATTCATTTGTATTCATCTATTGCTTGCACGATTCAACTAACTTTCACCACTAGCTATATCTCCCAAAGTGATCTTTCTATTTCCTTCCCCAATGAAAAACTCATGGAAATACTACTTTCATCTAGTCTCTATATCATTCCGAGTAACAAGCATGTGTCCTTCCCCATCCTTAATGCATCTCTCTTGAGATAGGTCCTTGATCTTTCTTTCTCTTGCTTTGGCCAACCTGAATATATTCTTCTGGCTCTGCTTAGAGTCAAGATTTGTTGTATAAAACATCACAAGCTTTTGACTTGGCTTCACTTATTGTCTTCTTTGCTTCCTTCCTCGCTATTTTGTAGTTTGTGACAATTTCCTTTGTTCTATCCTTAGACATAGTTTTAAAGCATGCTCTTTTAATTTTGAGCTTCGCTTGTACCCCCACTCCACCCCTAAGCCTCTTTTTGGCATGAAACTCCTCCTTTTGACTCGCCTAGCATCTCTTTGGCTACCCTTCGGATATAAGATGCTACCGCTTCTCGCATCTCATTTGCTCCTCCGTTACATTCTCAAGATAAGTCTTCTAAAACCTTCTCCTTGAAGCTTGATTGCTTCAAATGGTGAATCCACCATCTAGTTCCAGTGATTTTGGAAACATTCTTTTTCTTTACTAGCCTTTTTATTTGACATCCATGTATAACAAGCGATATTGGGTTGTCAAACTCTCTCTCGAGCTTACTTTGTAGTCTTTACAACACAACCGATCTCTTCTCAACGTAAAGTAATCTATCTGTGTTTTAGGTGTGCCACTTCTTGAAGAGAGTGTTTGCTATGAAAAGATCATAAGACGTTACAAAATCCAGAATGACTTTTCCGTCTTCATTTCTATCTTTGAAGTTATGACCTCCATGAATACTAGCATACCCTGAAACATCCTTTCCCACATATCTATTAAGATCTCCACCTTGGCAAATCATCTTTCTTTGTGGGATTTCTTGTATTATTTTATCTAAATCCTCTCAATAAATCTTATTCCATCCTTTCACTTAAACCAATACATGGTGCATAAATTGAGATGATATTCACAATTTCTTCTTTGAGCATCAAATTTAGCAAAATAATCCAGTCCTCGAATCTTAGCATCTCAACCACTCTATCCTTCAATTCCTTATGAACGATCACTCCAACACCATTTCTGCCCTTATCTTTACTCGAATACCAGACTTTAAATCACGTTTTCTCGACCTCCCTTGTTTTATCTCCAACCCATTGTGTCTCTGGGAGACATAGCATATGGATCTTCTATCTTTCCATCGTATCTAGTATCTTTATCGATTTGCTAATTAAAGTGCCGATATTCCAACTACCTATCTGCAACATCTTTTGCAACATCTTTTGGACTAACTTCTTTACTCGCATGCGTCCATCATGGGAGAGCCATTGCAAATTTTGGACTGCATCCGAGTAGCAATGCATCAGAACTAGATTATTTACATGCATATGTTCTTCATGCGAGAACCATTCCAATTTTTGAACTACATTCGTGCAACGATGTAGCGGCCCTTGTCAACTTCTCTTTGCATTCGAGCGATGCAACACATCGCTAGTAGGAAACACCCCAAGGAAATCTTAATGTTTGCTTAAATCCATGCTGCGCTAGTAGGAATCACCCCAAAGAAATCTTAATGTTTGCTTAAATCCATGCTGAAAAGATCTGAACTGTTTTGAGACAAATTCCTAAATAATGTTATTAAAAGAACACTATTTAGGATTTTTTCTCTCTTGTACTGGTTATCGGTTATCTAACGCATGATCGTCATTTACCCGAGCTAGAGAACATCATGAGACGATTTTTCTGGTCATCTTTCGGGTGTTTGAACAGGTTGGCATTGGTTGATTGGGGGACAGTCTCATGCTTGAATGATGATGGCGGCCTTGTGGTGCTTAGCTTGGAGGACATGAATAAAGCCTTGATCAATAAATGGATCGTTTGTATATGAGGGGAGTGTAAAAGTGGGGCGTGCTTTTGGATCCGGAGGATTTATTGTTTGGGTTGTTCCTTGTCGAGCTCGGGGGTTTTTGGACCTGGCCCCTCTTACTTTTGGAGAGGGATTTGTGGCATGGTGCTGGAGATTCACCCTTTCTTGAGGCTAATCATGGATGAAGGTAGATGCTTCAAATTTTGGATTGATGTTTGAAGCATGGCCTTAAATTTTACGGAAATTCGAACGAGTTTTGATCGAAATGCTGTTTCAGCAAGTGGTCAAAATTTATACTGCGTACCATTTCCTTTTCTCAGATGTCGCTTATATTCCTGTTCATTTTGATCAATTTTGATCGAAATTTGGTTGAAACAACAGAAAAAAGGAATCTAGGCATGTTTCATCGAAATTCATTCTTCTTGCCTCCGAGGCTACTCTTTCAATTTAATTTCTACCACTTTAGGTTGTTTTTTGAGTTCTATATATTGGTCCATTTTATTGCATCATTTCATCTCACAAGACACTAGAAATTTGCTCATTTCACGAACTCTCTTTCTTACTAATTCTCTCTACTACAAGAAGTATGTGCGGTTGCACGAGTGTTTGGTCGTTAGCGACCTTCAGTGTCTTCTGTAAGTAATTGCCTACTATTACGTTGGATATAGATTGTGCTTGTGAAAGCTGCGATGTTTTTTTATTTTAATTTATTTTTTGACTCGTATAACATATATTTTACGATTAGATACTCTGCAATGCATCTATTAGAGATACATGCTAGAAAAAGTTACATGTTTGTGTGTATGCGTGTCTTATTTTATTTCTAAAATTAAATATTCTTCTAAGTTCAAAGTATTTGAGTTAGATACAGATTTTAAGCTATCATTTCGATCTTCAGTTTCTTACATATGATATTATTTGCTAGTCCGCTTTGTTGTATGTTTTTCTATGTGACATGGGAAGGTCCGACGATCCGGAATTGGGGTCGTGACAAGCCCGGCAAAAATTAGGGTTTCTTTGGAAACCCTAGAACGTCTCGAACATGAACCGATCTTGAACAATATGAATAGTCTTTAAGAACAATCGAATCTCGAATAAAAGCAACGAATCATGAAATCTTCGAGAATCGAACCCGCTCTGATACATATTAGAAAATAGGAATGCGGAAGCGAAAATGATAAACAGAGCATAAGAATAGAAATATGAAACATGGAACACAGTTTTTACGTGGAACCCTACTCCCTAAGGTACAGGATGAAACCACAGGAGAATGCCTCAGAGGGCTGATAGTCTATTGAACTTTCTCATCTGATTACATGGGTATGGGGCTCTATATATAGCACCTATAGAGTCTCCACATCTCCAAACTGGTAGATGTGGGACTAAACTTTGGATGGGGTAATTGGATCCTGGAGAGATCCATTTACCAATCTCCCTTACATATGACACATATGACAAATACTCCAACAGTATTTAGTGGAATTCTGTTTTTTGAGTAAATAATAAATAGTATTTGAGAGAAGCTGAACCATATTGTTAAGGGTAGCAGGATCAGGAAAACACCAACTATGCGATATTAGGAAAGGGCCAAACTGAGTATACAATATTGTCCATTATTCCGTCAATACACGTAAACAAATCCGCTGGCCGGCCTACAACTCAACCAACTCAGAATCACTAATTTCTTATTACATAGAAGGATGCTTGGACCGTACTTTTCCTGCCGTGGACAGATTTCTGTCCTCACTTGTGCTATATTTACTAGTTATATATTTTTTTTAAAAATTAGTTACTAGTTATAATTCATATGAATAACTTTTATCAAGTGTGATTACTAGAAAAATGTGTTAATAGTGTTAGTGGTAGGTAGGATATGATTACTAAGTTTACGATGGGGATAATCCTTATACTGTCTTGCCCCTCTTACCATCTCACTGACATGCCTTTCTGCCTCCGAACAGATTCTCCATACTTTCAAATCTCATCAGGACTATGAGGCTTCTCTTTACCCCAATGATAAGGGGCTCTGCCACTCTATTGTCTTCTCAGTACATATTTGGCAAAGACTCCACGTGTTCCTCTTATCTTTGATACTCTTCCATTAGCTTGTTTGTATTTGGTATGACCATTTTAATGAAAAGGGGATGTGGATAGAAATGAGAATTTAAGGGGGTGTGCCATGGGCTTGGACGACGAAAGAAAGAGGATGTGGAAGGAGAATCGAAGGGAATGTTGGATATACTAGCGAGGAACCCTTGTATCAAGCCCCATTTTATTACTTATGAAAAATTAATGGTTGCTGGTGCATGTAGTTATTAATGAAAATGTTACAGTTATGTAGGGATCACTACAGTACACTGATTTACATCTTATTATTCTTTGTCATGCAGTATGGACCAATTGTTCATATTGATCTAAAGGTACCTCCAAGGCCCCCTGGCTATGCATTTGTGGAGGTAACATTCCCTGACTTCTAAGATTCCACTGCCTCTTCTGTTTCTAAAGGCACATTATAAGGGATATAGTGACTGTCATTCATTTTCACAGGGTGCAATAGCTATATGATTGATATGATTTGAGTATTCATATATTGTATTTCTATTTCTTCGACATGATATCTGAACTTGCCTATGATTTGTGTGATGTGGTGCTAAGTATTGCTTTTCTTGTCTGGCAATTGCTACTGTTGCAGTTTGAAGAATCTCGGGACGCTGAGGATGCTATTCGTGGTCGTGATGGATACAACTTTGATGGACACAGATTGAGGGTGGGCATTGACTTGGTGTTCTTCTCCCTTGATGTGCACCGATTTGCACTCTGTAAATCTAAAGTTTACTGATCGTTTTCTGATCATTTAATTGTTGTTGCAGGTAGAATTAGCACACGGTGGACGGGGGTCGTCATCATCGGTGGACCGTTATGGCAGCCATAATGGTGGTGGTGGTGGAGGCTTTCGTGGGGGCGTGTCAAGACGGTCTGACTACCGTGGTATGCATTTTATGTTCTCTCAACATTGTCCACGGCTCTTGCAATTAAGATTGTGGTGACACAAAGGGGATCTTTCTTGTAGTGATGGTTACTGGCTTGCCCTCTTCTGCGTCATGGCAAGATCTTAAGGTAAATTAACATAACCTGTGCTCAGGCATCTCGTCAAGTGGTTTATTTGTCAAATCTATCTATCTATAGGATCATATGCGGCGTGCTGGGGATGTCTGTTTCTCTCAAGTGTTTCGGGAGGGAAAAGGTTAGTCCAACTTGTGTACCGATGAAGTTTAAAAAAAATTACTAATTTTGCAGTTGCTCGAACGGACTTTAGTTTTGCATTGCAAATATGATTTCTACCTCACTTTTTTTAATCTTTTTTGTCTAATTATGTTTCTGTCTAGAATGTCAAAATTAGATGGTGGAAGAAAGGATCAGAGTTATACTGTTCTGTAATTTGTTGGGGTTTATTAGTGTAAAGCGAGAGAAGTGGGATGCCGGCATAGGTTTGAAGTGTGAAGTATATACATTAGTAATCTTAAATTCTGTTGCTTGGTTGTGTCAAAATTGATTGTGAATATGATTTTTACCTCACATTCTTTTTTATATTTTCTTTCCAATCTAATCATGTTTCCGACTAGAAGGATAAAGTTTGCTATTGGAAATTAGGATTTGAGGGATACACTGTTGCATCTTCTCCCTTGCTTATTGGGCTGGATTAAATGTTATTAGAATTAGAATGAAAATGACAGATGTGTGATGCTGAAATATGCTTGAAAAGTGAAACACAATCTATGTAGGAATTCTATTACTTATTGCTCATTGAATCATGATGAAGACCTTTGCCAAATAATGACTTCTACCATGTACTCTTTAAGGGAAAATGACTTCTGATGCATCCGAATATGCATTTTTATATATAAACATTGTAATTGTTTAGCAGGCATGCTGAAAGTTGAAGTAATGCAATTTTGGGACTATTTTGTTCGGTGGTTGTACGATAGTAAATTATTTATCCAGAGGCAGTATATGTTATCTTTTTGTTGCAAAGGTCAACATCTTTACAAGTATCTGGTGTTCAGTTTGGATAATGAGTAAATGGTAGTTGGATGACTAATTTGGAATATTTGTTATTAACATTATACAATAGTAAATTATTTTCAAGAGACGATATGGTTTTTTGTTGTTGCAGAAGTCAGTATCTAGTGTGTTCCGTCAGACAATGAGTATATGGTGGTCAAGTAATTAATATTCCATAAACACAACAAGTCTAAAATAACAATTACATTGCAATTAAACATTTAAAATTACAACCTTGAGAAGAGCGTGATAGTTAGTAGATGTCGTACATGCTCTTTTTATTAGACTTTGGTGGAGCAATGCTTCGAGAGTATCATGAGTGGTGCGAAGGGTATTAAATTGATGGAGTTTAGGTCGATGTCCTCATACTAGATGTGAAGATTTGCATGCCAGTTGAAATGGGGGAGATTTTTGATTTGTTGAGCATGCTAGATGATGCAAATCGATTTCGGCGCAGCGCGAGAAATAAATTTGAACGGTGGAAATTATTTGGTAGAAGAAATGGAAGGGTTGAGAAGAGAATGGAGGGGTTGAGGACAAGAAAACTCGTCGGAAACGAGGGGCTTGGAGAGAGAGAGAAGACGTGTAGACCACGGCAAGGGAGAAGGAGAAGGGTTGAGAGAAGAAGCTCGTTGGGAACACGAGGGGTTTGGAGGAGAGAAACGTGAAGACCACGTGGCGAGAAAGAGACGAGAGAAAGAGAGAGATAAAATCTCAATTTTTCATATCAACTGAACTGATTATAACAATAGCCCATCATCCCTTTATATAGGAGGGATGAGATTACAAAAATAGAAATCAAATTCAAATTCAAACTAATTATCCTAATTTAACTCTAACCGACTAACTGACTAATTTGAAATTCAAATCTCTAACTAATTGAGATCACAAGCGATCTCTTTATTTAATTAAAAATACGATGACTCAAAATAAACGTAAATAAAATTAACGGATAAAAATTAAATAAATGCAGCCCTATATTTCTATTTCACGCTACATCAACTCTCCTCCGCTTGAAAAAAATCGTCTCCCGACGAATTATTGGATCTGCAAGCTTGGAGGTGGATAAATCCGAATCAGCGTTCCCGATCATCCTATGGAAGAACTGGGGTCGGCGCGAATGTCTGGACGGATCGTTAGATCGTGAGGACGATCTGTAGGCCATGCTCTGATACCAATTGATGCGGATTGGTTTTCGGCGACGGCGAAAAATAAAATATTTGACGTTGGATTTTGGTGGAGAAGAAAATGGAGGGATTGAGAAGAGAATGGAGGGGTTGAGAGAAGAAGCTCGTCGGGAACACGAGGGGTTTGGAAGAGAGAAACGTGAAGACCACGTGAGGGGAGAGAGAGGGGAGAGAGAGAGAGAAGAGGAGAGAGAGAAGAATAGATTGGAGGGGTTGAGAAGAGAAACTCGTCGGGAACACGAGGGGATGGAGAAAAGAAACGTGAAGACCACGTAAGGGGAGAGAGAGGGGAGAGGGATAGAGATAAAAATCTCAAATTATTTATCAACTGAACTTACTAAAAACACTAGCCTATCATCCCTTTATATAGGAGGAATGTGGTTACAATAATAGAAACTCGAATTCAAATTGAAACCAATTATCCTAATTTGACTCTAATCGACTAATTTGAAATTCAAATCTTTAACTAATTAATTGGGATCACAGGCGATCTCATTTATTTAATTAAAAACACGACAACTCAAATAAACGTAAATAAAATTAACGGATAAAAATTAAATAAATGCAGCCCTATATTTCCATTTCACGCTGCATCAACTCTCCTATGCTTAAAAAAATTCGTCTCCCGACGAATTGCTTGATCTTCGGGCTGTTGATGGAGAATTTCCTCATAACTTGTTGGTCGAATCTCCCAATTTCGCTCTGACGAACGGTGGTGTTTCGTCGTGTGTCGGCGCGAATGTCTGGACGGATCTTAGATCGTGAGGACGATCTGTAGGCCATGCTCTGATACCAATTGATGCAAATCGATTTCGGCGCAGCGCGAGAAATAAATTTGAACGGTGGAAATTATTTGGTAGAAGAAATGGAAGGGTTGAGAAGAAAATGGAGGGGTTGAGGACAAGAAAACTCGTCGGAAACGAGGGGCTTGGAGAGAGAGAGAAGACGTGTAGACCACGGCAAGGGAGAAGGAGAAGGGTTGAGAGAAGAAGCTCGTCGGGAACACGAGGGGTTTGGAGGAGAGAAACGTGAAGACCACGTGGCGAGAAAGAGACGAGAGAAAGAGAGATAAAATCTCAATTTTTCATATCAACTGAACTGATTATAACAATAGCCCATCATCCGTTTATATAGGAGGGATGAGATTATAAAAACAGAAATCAAATTCAAATTCAAACTAATTATCCTAATTTAACTCTAACCGACTAACTGACTAATTTGAAATTCAAATCTCTAACTAATTGAGATCACAAGCGATCTCTTTATTTAATTAAAAATACGATGACTCAAAATAAACGTAAATAAAATTAACGGATAAAAATTAAACAAATGCAGCCCTATATTTCTATTTCACGCTACATCACTAGAGGTGAGTAGAAATGTGTTCTTATCGAGAAGAAAGGTGGACGACTTTTGCTAAGGACTACAAATGCAGTATTATGTGAGTAGTTGTAGGTGGAAGTGAGGATGATCAGATTTAATTTATGATTCTCCTCGTGTAGCTGGTGGTGACGTAAATGGCACCTTGTTAGCTGGGACCAACTTGGCTACGGGTTGATAGGTATATGAGTCTTTTTATCAGACTTTGGTGCAGCAATGCTTCGAGAGTATCATGAGTGGTGTGAAGGGTATTATATTGATGGAGTTTAGATTGATGTCCTCGTACTAGATATGAAGATTTGCATGTCTGTTGACATGGGGAAGAAGAAAGGTGGACGACTTTTGGTAAATGCTAAGGACTTCAAATGCAGTATTATGTGAGTAGTTGTAGGCGGAACTGAGGATTATCGGATTTAATTTATGATTCTCCTTGTGTTGCTGGTAGTGACGTAAATGGCACCTTATTAGCTGGGGACCAACTTGGCGACGGGTGAATAGGTATATGAGTTGTCAGAGCTCTGGAGTTTGATCAGGAAAGCAGTTAGAGATTTCTGATGTGTCCAATTGCAAGAATATTTTGTGAAGCTCAACTTAATGATAAATACTGGGTAGATTTCTCCTATGAGACGCTGTAACAATCTCATATATTGTCTGACAAGGGCTTGGCTAGGTGATTATTAGACTGATTTTATGGGAATTAGGAGTGTTAATATTACATTCTATAAATAGATTTATTGTTAGTAGTACATTCTATAATTAGATTTGTAACCATTTGTAGCTAAGGATATTTATGTATTTTTCATCTTAGAGCTCTCTAGAGTTTTGTCCTATACAAGGATCCCAAGACCTCTTGAATAAACAAGTAATTCCATTCTTTCATTCTTCTCCACATGATATCAGAGCCGCGGTCCTAGACCGGTGTTCTGACCTAATCCTACCGCCACCACTAGCCCCTCCCCCCAGTTCTCTCCTCCTCCGTGCGTCGGTTCTAGGCATCTTCCCACCCCCTCCCACAGCCCTTCCCACCTCCGTGGGCCACTTCTAGGGGCCCAGCGGCGCCCAACAACGCTCTCCGGTGCCCAACAGTGCCCCTAACGGCCTCTCGCCCTCCTGCGCGAGCCCTAGAGGCCCAGCGTGCTCCCAACGCCCCCCTCCCACGCTACGTGGCACTCATGCCCTCTCACAACGGCACCAGTGCTCCTTCATGTGACGAAACTACTCCAACGTCTAGGCAGCCCCTCTCGTACGCTGATCCTTGTTAGGCACTGCCTGTATCAGACCTCCATTCGACGTATTGTTAGGACTACATGATACGTAAGCCTACTCAACTATGCTAGGTCACTTTTTCTTGACCTCTGCTGCCACCTTGTCATCTGCATCTAAAGAACCCAAGCCCCTGTACCCAACTTCTTTTGTAATGGTCTAGGGCACGTCTATCAAACTCAAGGGTTTTGAGAACTATGTACTATGGTCTCGATCTTTCAAGATTTTTATTGGTGGTCAGCGTAAGAACTATGTTTTTACTAAAGTTTCGCTTGCGGAGACAGAAAAGGATTATGACACATGGTATGTAGATAACTGCCAGGTAATTACTTGGGTGACTAATAGTATCGAACCAAATATTGCTTATAATCTTCTATACAAGGAAACTACGAAAGCAATGTGGAAGAGTCTTGAGAAGACCTACTCTTAGAAGACAACCAAGTCCAGGCTCTCAGACATATACACACGTATCTGGTCTGCCAATCAAGGGGATACGTCCTTGACTTAATACTACAAGCTTCTCATAGGTCTTTTTGAGGAGCTTCTTATCTTCCAACATGCCTACTGTGACAAACAAATAGGCGAACGTGCGGAATGGTAAGTGTATCGTTTCTTGTCAGGTCTACATCCACGGTACAAGCCGGTGAAGGACCAATTTCTGATTGCCGCTGATCCGCCCTCTCTTGAGACCATCTTCGGTCGACTACATGAACTAGAGTCTCCTTCACCCCCTCAGTCCGCTGAAACTTTAGCCCATTTTGCTAGAGGACACTCACTTACTAAGGAGGACGTGGTCGTGACTTTGGCCATGGTCGTGACCGTGATTTCAGACGAGGACATGACTCATGTTGCGGTCATGGTTGTGATTCTACTGCCCGCTACCCTGCATGCACGCACTGTGGACGTTTGAACCATCCGTCCGAACGTTGTTTGGCTAAGTTTGGTATGCCTACAAGTGCCAACAGTGTCTGTGAGACGGTTCCTAATGATGGCTACTATGATACTATGGAGACATCCCATGTTCAGTCTTCCAATGATACTCAGACTCCCTTTACTACTTCTGAGTATGCTCGTCTTTGCCGACTATTACAGAACCCTACAAATGACACTCCTGGCTCTGTCCTTTCTGCTAACTTGGCAGCTACATCAGGTACTATTGCCAGCTCCGCCTCCACTTCTACACCTGCACATCTGGACGAGACAGATTTTTGGTGGGGGACATGAGAAGAACGGTCTTTATTATCTTGACATTCCTTCAGACTCTGACTTTGTTGGTGCATCTTCTATCTCCGCTGATCCCCTTCTCTGACATCTTCGTCTTGGTCATCCATCTGCCAAGGTGATCTCCTTGATGTTCCCAGAACTTTCCATGCTCAAACCCTTCGAGTGCGATGCATGCCAGTTTGGGAAACATCATCGAGCATCGTTTCCTGTGCAAACTGATTCTCGTCGTACCCTTCCTTTCTCTTTAGTCCATTGTGACGTCTGGAGACCCTGTCCGGTCCGTACTTTGAGTGGACATAAATATTTCGTTGTTTTTGTTGATGACCACAACCGGTCGTCTTGGGTCTATCTTCTAAAAGAACGATCAGAGATAAATAAAATTGTCAAAAAATTCTTTCATTACGTCAAGAATAATTTTTCCTTTGATATACAAAAATTTTTCGTTCGGATAATGCCTTGGAATTCACACAACATGCCCTAACGGATTTTTTTGATTCCGTATGAACCATACATCAAACCTCTTGTCCATATACATCTCAATAAAATGGGATAATAGAAAGAAAACTCAGACATCTCCTAGATATCGCCCGTTCTCTCCTTATTCAAAGTCTCAAATGAAGGTTTCCAAGACCTATTGGGGTGATGCTGTTCTAATAGCTGTTCATCTTATCAATAGAATCCCATCTCCAATCCTAAATGGGTCAACCCCCTTCTCTCTTCTTTACCCAACTGAATCTCCCTTTCCTCTTCCCTTACGAATCTTTGGATGTGTGTCGTTTGTTCATAATTTTTACACTGCAGATAAACTTTCCCCTCGTGCAATCAAATGTGTCTTCCTCGATTATTCTCGTACTCAGAAAGGTTACATGTTATGATCCAACCAATCATTGCTATTATATCTCTGCAGATGTTACCTTTTTTGAATAGACCAGTTTCTTCAACCAACCTGTTAACGATATCTCTCTTGATCTCCCACCTCCACCCATTGTTTACAAACGCAGACCAATATCTTCACCACAAGCTATTCCTTTACCCGTCCCTTTTTGCAGGATGATATGCCTTCTTCAAGTGTCCCGTCCAAAGATGTCCCAGATGACCCTCACGATCTTCCAATTGCTCTGCACAGACCTAAAAGGAAACGTACTTCTCATCCCATGTCGCATTTCAACTCTACTGCTGGTTTATCTTGCACTGACATACGTTATGTAGATGCTCTCATGACTTTCTATTCCGAGAGACCACCATAGTGCTTTGCAGGTTTCAGGATGGCGACAAGCCATGAACGAAGAGATGGATGCTCTTATTTCCAGAGGAACGTGGGATCTCGTGCAATGTCCCAAGGGGACTAGACTTGTGGCGTGTAAATGGGTCTTCACGACCAAACAATCCCCAGATGGTTCGATTGAAAGGTTGAAAGCTCGTTTTGTGGCAAAATGGTTTACACAGACCTTGGTACAGTTATTCTTGCTGTGAGACGGTTCCTTATGATGACAACTATGATACTATGGATACATCCCATGTTCAGTTTTTCAATGATACTCAAACTCCCTTTACTACTTCTAGGTATACTCGTCTTCGCCAACTATTACAGAACCCTACAAATGACACTCCTGGCTCTGGCCTTTTTGCTAACTTGGCAGCTACATCAGGTACTATTGCCAGCTTCGCCTCCACTTCTACACCTGCATGGATAATAGACTCAGGGGCTTCAACTCATCTTACGAGAGAAGGTAGTCTTCTCACCTCCTCACAGCCATCTTCCATTGTGAAGACTGTTCGTGTTGCAAATGGTGCTCATTCTCCTATTACTAATGTGGGGATCATGGAGTTCTCCTCTAAACTTCGGCTTATTGGTGTTCATTGTGCACCTGATTTTCCTCTTAGTCTCTTATCGGTTCATAAACTGTGCAATGAACTTAACTGTCGAGTTATTTTTAACGAATAATGCTGTTATTTTCAGGACATCTGGACGAGATAGATTTTTGGTGGGGGACATGAGAAGAACGGTCTTTATTATCTTGACATTCCTTTAGACTCTGACTTTGTTGGTGCATCTTCTATCTCTGCTGATCCCCTTCTCTGACGTCTTCGTCTTGGTCGTCCATCTTCGTCTTGGACTCTTGGTCTCTGATTCCTCGCTAGTATGATGGCAACTATGATACTATGTAGGTGATATGGTTGTCACAAGCGATGATGATGAAGGGATATTAGAGACCAAGGAATTCCTCCAAAAGGTATTTGTTACCAAGGATCTTGGTCCATTGAGATATTTCTTGGGCATTTAAGTACTACGCACTACAGATGGTCTCCATCTCTCACGGAGGAAATACTGTCTGGACATTCTGACTGAAGCAGGATTACTTGGATGCAAGCCTGCTGGTATTCCTGCAGGCCCTAAGAAGCATGCCACATTCCCAGATCCTGTCTTTGAAGATGTTACTCGATACAGACGCCTTGTTGGGAAACTGTTGTACCTTATTGTCACCAGACCAGATATCTCCTATGCAGTTAGCAGAGCTAACCAACACATGGAGCAACCTGGTTACAACCACTGGCAGGATGTTCTCCAGATTATAAGATATCTGAAGGAATCACCAGGGTGTGGCCTCTTATATGGGGCAAATGGCTACACCGACGTCATTGCATATGCTGATGCTGATTATGCAAGCTCACCAGAGGATCAACGCTCCACTACAGGTTATGCTATGATAGTTGGACGAAATCTCGTCACTTGGAGAAGCAAGAAGCTGACTGTTGTGTCTATATCCAGTGCAGAAGCAGAATTACAGAGCAAGCTACTTGTGAGATCACGTGGCTATTGACCTTTCTGAAAGAACTCGATCTCATTGTCACTACTCCTATCCCACTGTATTGTGACAACAAATCTGCTACATATATCGCCACGAATCCTGTGTTCCATGAGCAAACCAAGCATATAGAGGTGGACTGCCATTTTGTTCGTGATGCTGTCAAAGTTGGGAAGATCGCTACTACTCACATCACCACAGATCTTCAATTAGCTGATGTATTCACGAAGGCTCTACCCAAGAAGCGTCTGTCCTGGATTATGTCCAAGTTGGGCATGATTGATAAACATGCTCCAACTTGAGGGGGAGTGTTAATAGTACATTCTATAATTAGATTTATTGTTAGTAATACATTCTATAATTAGATTTGTAACCATTTGTAGCTAAGGGTATTTATGTATTTTTCATCTTTGAGCTCTCTAGGGTTTTGTCCTATATAAGGACCCCAAGACCTCTTGAATAAACAAGCAATTCCATTCTTTCATTCTTCTCCACAGGGAGAAATCCTGTGGCCCTCATCTTATTTCAGGTTTGAGAAGACTTGTTAAGTTGAGACATTCTTTAGAGGGATTGTGGAAATGTTCCAGAAAAGTCGAGAGGTGGATGGGTTTATGAAAACATCACTTTCTGAGATGTCCGACAATATTGAAACAGAGGAAGACATTGGCTTAAGATGTGATTAATCATTTGGATAGGTTGGAGGATGCCATGGTTCTCACAGATGTTGAATAAGATGAGAGGCTGCATCATCATAAAAATGACTGGAGGGGATCAAGAAATTGGAGGTTGAACGGAACATTTCTCCAGACAGACTTAAATTATGCATTTTCCTTGAGTAGTTGGTGGTGATGTAAATGCCTCCTTATTAGTTGGGTAATGAGCTTGTGATTGGGGGACAAGACCATGAGTTGTTGGAGTCCTAGAGTTCGATTGCATTCGCAGTTAGAGATTTATGTGTGCCTAATTGCAAGAATATTTATCGGGAGGGGATCAAGAAATTGGAGCCTTGGAGGTTGAATGGAACATTTCTCCCGAGAGATTTCGATTATGCATTTTCCTTGAGTAGTTGGTGATGTAAATGCCTCCTTATTAGTTGGGGAATGAGCTGGTGATTGGGGGACAAGACCACGCGTTGTTGGAGTCCTAGAGTTCGATTGGGGCTGCAGTTAGAGATCTATGATGTGCCTAATTGCAAGAATATTTGGCAAAGCTCAACTTCAATATTATGACGGGGTAGGTTTCGCCTATTACATGAGATGCTTTAACAATTCCATCTATTGTCTATGAAGGGCTTGCCTTGGGAACTATCAGAGACAGATTTTGTGGGAAATGGGAGAAAGGGCGTGTACTTCATCATATTTCAAGTTTTAGAAGTCTTGTTTATCCATTATAGACATGCTTCTTGGAGAATGCTGAGGTGTTGTAAAGTGGATGTGATTGCTGCCTAACGAACGGTTTCAAAACTTATGACTTTAAGAAATCATCCTCGGACTTTTAGGAAACATGTATGACAACAACGAGAGCAGATGAGGACACACTTAGCAGGATGTGATGATTCATCATTATAAAACTGGTAGTGAAGGATAAAAAATTGGAGGTTGAGGTGAAACATTGCTCTAGACAGACTTGGCTTAGGTAGGGAGACATTAGCATCACTTTTTGCCCTTTGTATATGAACGATTGTTGGTGGAACTTAATGCACATGATTGATGTCTCATGTTCCATGTTACGTGAGACTTGCATGTTGGGATGACTGTTGATTATTTTAGGTAAATTAGTCATCAATATAGTTATTTTGATGGAGGTGGTCGGAGAGGGGCACTAGACAGGCTATGTGCTGATAATGCATGTTGTTTTGTTCAGTATTTTTTTGAACAAGAATTGACGTAGATGGTTATGGAGATGAATGTTAGGGGCGGTCGTGTAGGGATGGTTTCCCAATCTTCTTCTTTGAAGAGTTTTAGATGTGGTCAACTCAGACATAATTGAAATCTATGTTGCAAGGGTTTTTTGGACAGTTCAACACCGAAGTAGGAATTCCATTGCTATGTATTTATGCATTGATCATGCAATTGGTTTTGTTTGATTCATTTTCTGAGCAAGTGAGGCAGGTGGTTGTGGAGCTGATGCAGAGGGGGTTAGATGATGTTGAGAGGGGGTTAGATGATGTTGATTTCATGATTCTTTAAGATTTTTGAGGTGTGGTCAACTTAAATAGCGCACTCAGCTTCTAGATGGCACATTGTCCATGGTGTTAAATTTTTTGATTAGCCTTACAGCCTTTGTGCCATGTTGGTTGGTTGTGGATAGAATCATGGTGGCCTCAAAGATGATCGCATAATGGATGTGGTCGACCGTAGGTATGAGCATTGGATTGGGCCGATCTGACTTAACCCACGAACCTGACTTAAGAGTCGGACTTGAAACTGACCCAATTTTGCATTGGATCAAGCTCGAGTAAAAAAATTGACCCATTAAGTAAATGTTACATGCTTTGACCGACCTTGGCCCCAACCCATTATCCCTCTAGCTCGTCTGATAATGACCTAATAAGACATCCCATATAATAATAGGTTTTTATCAGTTGTATCCCTATGAGATATTGCAATATTAGTTATGCCCCTCTCTTTTTGAGAATATAAGTTCTGCCCTTGACTTCTTCCACAATGATCACTTGTTCCCTTTCGTTAGTCTGGTTGTCAATTAGTTGAACCAAATCATGGCTTATTCAAACCTTGGTGTTTAAGAAGTGCATAACGAGAAAAACATCCCTACCTCCTCTAGCCCATCCTCCTCCACCGCCTCCTCGGCGGTGACGATAAGCACGATAGGAACATGCACACCTCCTATGTCCATCATTCACAATTTCGCCCTCACCATGCGTGCGAGGGATGTCTTCGATCACCCTTACGAGCATCTTCTGGAGACGAGCGGGAGCAAGAACCACCCATTTTTAAGTGAGCCGAGCATCAACTCTATGCCTTGTGTTGGCCACATTTGACCTCTGCTTAGAGTCCTTCCTCCTCCAAGCGAGCGGAGAATGAGTCCTCTTCCCTTGTCCATTTCTTGGTAATCAGCTTTGGAGGATGGTTGGAGGGATTTGAAGGGGAGGGGCGGAGGAGGGGTTGGAGGCAGAGGGGATGTCAAGGGAGGACTATGGGTGTAGGGGTGATGGATGGGATGAGGAGGGACTGGAGGTGGAGGGGACGCCGTGGGAGGAGGGAATGGAAAGAGAGGGACGATTAAAGGAGGTTGGGGCAGAGGAGCTGGGGATGGAAGGGGAGGGCAATCGAAGGAGGAGGGGGAGGAGCTGGAAGATAAGGGCAGTCAGAGGAGGATAGGGAGGAGGGGTTGGAGACAGAGGGTATGACGGGGGAGGAGTATGGGACGGAGTGGGGCTGGGACGATTGGAGGAGGATGGGGCGGAGGAGCAGTGGATGGAATGGGAGGGCAGTCGAAGGAGGGGTTGGAGCAGAGGGAGTCGGGGGTGAAGGAGTATGGACAGAGAGAGAGAGAGTGAGAGAGAGAGGAGGGAATGGATGGGGTGAGGAGGGCTTGGAGGCAGAGGGGATGCCAAGGTAGGAGAAGGATGGAGCAGGGGGGAGGAGGGGTTGAAAGGGAAGGGGTGAGGAGGATGGGGACCATGGGGTTGAGGAGTAGGGACTAGAAGGGGAGGGGGGTGGGGGGGGGTAGATGGGGAGGAGGGGCTAAAAGGGGAGGAACCATTGAAGGAGGATGGGAGGAAGGAGCATGGGCTGGAGGGGGAGGGCGGTCGAAGGAGTAGGGGTTGTTGGGGAGAGGAGGAGGGGCTAGAAGGAGGGGGGGGGGGGGGCGATTGGAGGAGGATGGGGCGGAGGAGCCAGGAAGGCCAATCGAAGGAGGAGCGAGAGGAGCTGGAACGGGAGGGCTGTCAAAGGAGGATGGGTGGAGGAGGAGGGGTTGGAGGTGAAGGGGATGTCAGGGGAGGAGTAGGGACGAAGGGAAGGAACGATTGGAGGAGGATGGGGCAGAGGAGCTGGGGTTGGAAGGGGAGGGTAGTCGAAGGAAGAGGGGGAGGAGCTGGAAGGGGAAGGCGGACAAAGGAGGATAGGGTGGAGGATAGTCAAGCTGGAAGGGAAAGGCGGACTCATAGGCTCTCATAGCACCAGCTTTCCTATCAACTGTGGATGCACTCTAGGGCTGACGGGGTGGATTTAGATGACCGAAATCTCTCTGAACTACATTCTAAATGAGATCAGACCATCGGGACCACGATGTGGCTTGTGATAGTTCTCAAGGTCGTTGAAGGACACACGAGTGGCATTAGGCCATGTATGCAGAGAGGTGGCACACGCTAACGAAGGAGCATGGCAGGTATGTGGGGGCAGGGTTTGAAGAGCACTAGGGCTGCGTTTTAGGACCACCACTCTGATACCATGCGAAAAGAAATGAATAAAATCTTTATTCTGTAGCCATAGAACTCCTTTAGATAGAGGAAAAATCCGAGAGGACAAATAGCTAATGGAAACATTACATAAAAAGGAAATAAAGAATACATAAATGCTATTTCCTATTATACCCTATTCATTTTTTTGCCGGAAGAAGTCAGAGGGTGGTAGACATCTATTCGTCTGTGATATTTTGCTCAAGAAGTTTGAAGAGCGAGGATTCTTATACATCTTTTGCTGTAACTTCTTTTTGGTACCAAAGAGAGGTGGGATCTTTTGCATTTTGGTGGTGCGATGGCTGGCAAAGGAATGATTTGGTTTCTGTGTGGGGATGTCTTTAAATTGAGAATGTTGACTTGATGGAACTTCCTGTTTGATTCTCGGCTGTTATACTGATTTTGAGGTAAATTAATATTTTTGATGGAAGAACACTTTGCATAGTTTCCGCCACGTTGTCAAAAAAGTTAATTGATCAAAATCATGTCCATGCACTAGTTGGTTGTCTAACAACACTAATCAATTGGTCACCTTTCGAGCTGCATGCTTGGTTCCACTGATTGACCGACTGATGCAAGTTTTACTTTATGAAGTATTATGACGTGGAACTGTGCCTTCTTTTGGTTCTGCAATTATTTAGCAGGCTTGCTAAATGCGCATTGCTACCCTTTTGCGATGATTTGGTTGAATGGTTAAACCAGGCCTGATATCTTTTTGATGTATTTTTTCCCCATGCACCTGGGTTTCTGTATTCAACAATTGTGTTGATTCTCCGTGGAGTTACAAGTTAGATGTCATCCTGCATTGGATTGCTCGTGCTTCAGTTTGTAAAGAAAAATGATTTTCTGTGGCGTGAAATTACTTTACATATCTCAGCTTTTTATGTTTCTTACGGTAATTGCTGGCCTTATTACCTTAATGTCTATGCTTATCGTTGATGTAGCAGTTGGCATATGTATTTATTTTCAATCTGCATGTTATTCTTTTTTCTTATTATAAAAATAGCTTATATTAATCCATGAATTTGATTGTTATCCCTTTTTTGTTAGGAAGATGTTTTATACTTTTATGCATATTCATGTGTTTTTGTTGTGTGTTGCAGGTGCTACTGGCATAGTTGACTATACTAATTTGGATGATATGAAACATGCTGTAAGTTGCTTGTGCACTGTTTCCTAAACCAATTGAACTAAATTAATTTGTGGTTCACTGTTTCAAAGAACCACTATCGGACCTTCCAGCCTTTCAGGTAACCCTGTGTAGGTTGTTGCCAGTTGGTCATATTAACCTATCTCATCACTTCTCTGTGCTTGTCTTCTCTCCACCCACTCCTCTATCTTTTGCTTCAACTACCTGTTTCTCCCTCTTGAACCTGAGAAATGGAATGTGACATGACACGCAATATGACGGGATCATATTAATTTTGCTTTTGCCTCATTTAATAATAAGTAATACCAATAACAGAAACAATATCATTCCTTAAGAACAATAATAATATATCAGTGTTATCACTAAATTTCCTTTACCATGATTGCCGTTTGTGTGCTAAGATAAGGCCCGTCTCATGAAGATTCTGTAAATCATTATTGAAAAGGAATTCAGCGACCAATGTTTACATATTAATTATATGCTGGATGTGATGTGCTCTATTTGCGATCTTGGACAAGAAGATGTGGATCAAATATTTTCTTTTTGTTTGCTGGGAATGTTTGGAGGGGGGGGGGTTCCTTGTCTTATGCTTCATCTTGGAAGGGATTTTGGGTTCTTATAGAATCGGCACACTACACAGAGGTGTTGGTTCTTAATCTAGCCAAAATACAGAGATTTTGATCTTATCTTCAGGTTTTGTTCATGTAGCAAATGATATCATTTTTGGAGTCAGTCGATTGTATGTCGATTGTATGTCAAGAACATGTTGATCCATCATTCAGCTTGTAAAGAAATTATTATCATGTTATTATAACAATGAACTATATAATATTTTTTCTTGAAGGTAGATAATCTTCAGGCTTCTTTATAAGAGAACGATTGATGGCTAGTATAAGACTTCTAGTATTTTGCTCGTCTGTTACTAAAATGAAGACATGCCAACAAGGTTTAGAAATGCGATATGTGGTATTCGTTTGGTCATGCGGTGTAAAACGAGTAAGCGGATATGTGGAGGAGTATACGGAGGTATATGTGATTTATACTATTTATAATATTTTAATTTTAAATATTAAAAATACAATAATAAAATGTGATTAGATAAAAATTTTGATGATCTTACAAAATTCAAAATTTAAAAATTCAAATAAGATAATATAATCAATAAAATATATAAGCATGGTATTATAAACTGATTGTTTTTGTATATTTTGAATTTAATGCATATATATACACATAAAAATTTGGATTCAACATGAAACACACGAATTCTTTAAGAAAATCTTTAATGCATATATAGATCCTACAAATAACAAAAGCTAAAGAATAATCATAGGTATACAAATCATACACTCAAATATATATATATATATATATATATATAGATAGAGGAGTGATCCTATGAGAGCCAAAACCTGTGAGAGCATGAGAGCATGCATTCTGGACCACATGATCCAACTAGGAGAGAGAAGAGCAGGAGAGAGAAAATAGAATCATGTGGTCCAGAATGCATGCTCTCATGCTCTTACATTTTTTTGCTCTCATAGGATCACTCCTATATATATAGAGGAAAGGGAAGCTACATCATGTTGTAGCTAACCTTAGCTACATCTTGGTTAATTTCATCCTCTTTCTTTTTTTTCGAAATTTCCTCGATGGATTTTCATAACTATATCCCTCTAATATGTCATTCAAATTTCATCAGAAACGGAGACTCCTACGGCCTCCATCTAGAACAGGTAAAATACAACAAATCTGTGACCGTTAAAAAATGACTGTCTGGATGGAGGCCGTATGAGTCTCTGTTTCTGACGAAATTTGAATGACATATTAGAGGGATATAGTTATGAAAATCCATCGTGGAAATTTCGAAAAAAGATAAAAAAAGAGGACAAAATTGCCCCTGATGTAGCTAAGGTTAGCTACATCATGATGTAGCTTCCCTTTCCTCATATATATATATATGGATGTACAAGGGACAAAATTTGTTGACACAAAATATTGGAGAAAGTTGTATTTGCATATAAAATTTATTAGAAACACAAAAATGTAAAGTACCATACTTTTAGTCAATTATTTGATGTTTTATTCGAATAAATAGAATGAATTTCATTAGATAGAAAACGCAAAAGGCAGTAAACAGTTCAATAATAAGTATTAGGAATAATGGAAAGATAAAGATATGAGAAAAATACCTTAGATTGTCTTTACAAATGCGACATACGAGAATAATGAAAAGATGCATCAATCCAAATGATGATATACGAGTTGCTCGAAAAAAATCAAGTTAATGTGTCGTCAACATGGTATGGATTAAATAAAAAAGACACATGAATCCTATATGCAAGCCTCTTGTTCAGATATGCGGCCATATATGTCGCATAGTCGGACCGCATATGCGTTTTGATCGTATATTACTGCATGGCATATGCGCTTCGGTCAAGTGACTGAATACGCATATGCGGTCGCATGGATCGCATTTTCGAACACTGCATGCCGATACATGGTCTAAAGTCTGTCAACAAAAAACAAGGCATGACAGTCTTTCTCGTGATATATCAATAGTGCATCAACGCAGCTCACAAGATTGTCACTAGAGATCCATAACTCCTAAGCAGGACACATGAACAAGAAAAATACATAATAAAAAGAGGACACAATGTACACTTTGATCCTTTGTCTGGATCATGACCTCAAATTTCAACGAAATTCCTTCCACCGAAATTTTCTGAAATTTTCATTTTTTAGGTCACCGAAATCGCAACGCTACCTCATTTCTTGTTCCAGGATTTCAACGAAATACCACCGAAATGGCAATGAAATTTCATCGAAATTACATTTCGTTTCGACGAAACAACAAAATAAGTAAATCTACCCATCGCTTTCATCGAATTTTATATTATTGAATTTCACGTATTTATTCGCTAATGTGTTGAGTTGTTAGTGATTTACAATGTTTAAAGTAGTTTCTTTAGTTAGTTTCTATATTATTTTATCTAAATCCAAATCAAATCAGTTAGACACAAGATTTAAGAGTTAAATTAAAGTTCTAACTGAAGATATTTATATTGTACTTTTTTATTTTGATATATATGTTTTAATTAGTAGTTGTCATATATGTCACCTCATTTCTATTGAGAAGGTGCTCATATGTCACCATTCTCTTCATGTTCAAGAGGAGAAAGTTCCAATGACGTCTAATTACGGTTCCAAATCTGGTTCTGGTTCTGAGCAACATACTACTTTTTTTACTGTCACGACAATTGGATGGAATTTAATGTAACATGTCATTTTAATATCATACTATTAGCAAAAAAATCATCTTTCTATCTCATTTATTGAGTTAAAAATATTAGAAATCTTTGTTTTTTAAAACGAGTTTTCAAGTAATTTCCTCAATTTCCGGCCATTTCACCGAAATTCCATTGAAATTTCATCGAAGTTCTCTTTCTAGACTTACCGAAATGAAACCAAAATCCGACATTTAAGGCCTTGATATGGATTGGCACAATCTTGGAAAAGTTGGCATGGGAAAGCTTGTGAAAATCTGCTCAAATTCCAAAGACATTATAAGGGGTATATTTGCATCTGGTCTTGTGGTATATGTCCAGTGCCTATGGAGATGGCGCTGTAGTATCTTGTACCTAAGCTCTTGTTCCTGCCAGCTGACTTTGAGTTTGAGAGAGACATCATCAAGAGACGAGCTTAGGTATAAGATCAACTTGATTTTGATGGGATACTTTTTTGTACCAGCTCAAAGTTGGCTAGTCTTTTTTTAATCAAGAGAGTGAACATAGAAAGTGATCCAGCTGAACTAGTCAAGTATAAGCATCAGGTTCACACTCACCATACATTTATTCCACTTAGTATTTTTTAATCACGTAACGTGAAGGAACATCATCTAAGCACCTCATTTTACTTAGCGGAATCTTGGCTGTGCTGTCTGGCATTAGGTGGTGATTTGAAGTTCGTGCATGTTCAACATTTAAATAAGCAATGCCAGGCCTGCTTGCCAGGCTGTATTAGTGTTCCATAAATTAAGCGTTTAAACACGAACCCTGTTAGGTGATGTTTAAAAACATATTAAATATTTATTATAAAAGTCAATCGGTCCAAGTCTTCAAAAAATGCAGACCTGGGCCAATGCGCTGAATAAGGTCGTTTTGTGCAGACAGCGGCCTTTTGGATTAGATAGCCAGTGAGCTGTGAACCAAAGATTTTTACTTGATTCCCAATCACTTGTTAAGCCTTGCAGATGAGAGTGCACATCGATCTGAGTGAATGAAAACACTGTGATTTATAAGCTCATTTTGTTTGCCCTACTAAGAATTCAAGTATGACTTTGTGGATTAGAGAGCCAGAAAGCCAGGATCCAAAGATTTTTACTTGTGCCTCATCTCAATTGCTTGTTCTAGAGTTGCGGATCAAATCACATATCATCAACAAAGCCTTTTTCCACAATAAAGTAGGATCGGCTATGTGGATTTTTTGTCCCCATTCAGATATGTTTTTGGTCATTCTTGGGCTTAAATCCGAATAGTTAAGATCCCTTCAAATAGTCTCATTCTGACACTTCTCGGGCCTTCCTCGTCCTCTCTTAATTGACTCAACATCCCAAGTCTCGCATCTTAAGTGGTTTTCTCCCACTTATCCTCTATTGAAGCTACACCAACTTTACCTGTTACACATCTTTCCGAATCTGATGTTTTCGTGTATGATCATACATCTATCCATTTTTATTTCTGCTACTACCATTCTCTGCACATGTTTATGGTTCACAAGCTAACACTGATTCATAGAGCATATCATGTCTCAAATCGCATATCGATCTGAATAAATGAGCATACACTGTTATTTACGCTGTCTTGTCTGATAGATTTTTTCCAGCAGCAACAGAAGATTTGTTGTCTCCTATGCCATGTTGATAATGATCACATTTTAATGGAAAATACTTAGGGCTGCATTATTGACCGAGTCGTTTAACTTGTTTCGACATTGTCTTTTGATTGTAGTCTAAGTAACCTATTAGATTTGAAAATGTAGCCCCCCCACGATTTTGTTATTATGAAAGACATCTCAGCGAATTTGATATTTGCTTTAAACCGAGACACCTGATAGTTGCTTCTTGCATATTTGCCCATCCCTTAATTGCTTTTGAGACTTGGAGTCGATCTATATGTATCTGTTGCAAAGCTTGCCATTTTGGCCTATTCGCCCATCCCTTAATTGCTTTTGAGACTTAGGGCCTGTTTGGTTAGTGGGTTAGGTTGGGGCACACCAGTGTATCCCTCCTTCCAACCCTCCCAATCCTTCTCACATTTTACTATTCACAGGGGTAACTCAACCCAACCCAACCCAACCCAATCCAACCCAGCAACCAAACAGGAGTCAATCTATATGTATCTGTTGCAAAGCTTGCCATTTTGGCTATGCATACAACAGTTTTGAATCTTTTGAGGTTCATATGATGCAAACCTTGCTATTGATGTTATGCATGTCAGTTTTGAATTTTCCGAGGTTTAAGTTCCTAAATGTTGAGCAAAACATTTTTTTAAGAAAATGCTTATGGTTGTATGATCACCAGATGTATGTATTTTGCATATTTTTTGCTTTTACCCATGTGATAAACATGTTTTTCTACAATGCACAAGTCTGTTACTGTTTTGCTCCTCTTCTTGAGGTCTGCATTATTTTCTTTTTGCAGATAAGGAAGCTTGATGATTCAGAGTTT
The DNA here is from genome assembly GCA_037367405.1 of Ottelia alismoides. Lineage (NCBI taxonomy): Eukaryota > Viridiplantae > Streptophyta > Magnoliopsida > Alismatales > Hydrocharitaceae > Ottelia > Ottelia alismoides. The sequence goes on along the minus strand of JAZKJV010007386.1, from coordinate 126,330 downwards.
AGGAATGCATTTGGCCGGGCTTATATAAGGGTATGTATTATATACATTGTTATCTTATCAAAGAGTTAATACTTATTTCCCTTCAGACCATTTCCAATCAAATATTTTGTTCTTGCAGGTTAAAGAGTATAAATCTCGGCGAAGCACGTCTAGGAGTCGTAGTCGATCATATTCACGAAGCAAGAGCCGAAGTCGCAGTGCTAGTTGTAGTCGGAGTCGGAGGTTTGATTGTTGTTTCTTCAAATAGATATCTCAAGCCACTCTATCTGATATTTTATATGGAGTATCTGATGTCTTCTGTTTCTAACTTGATGCTATTAACCAGCAAATCTCCAATGCCCAAGAATCCCATACATTCTGTATCTCGATCCCGGTCCAGATCTGCGTCTCCACGCTCTCCTCTGGCATCGAAGAAACGTGCCAATGACAAGCCCTTGCTGAGGTTACCCATTCTCTTGACTTCGTTCTGTGTATTTTTTATTAGTGCTCACTCTAGAATTTCTGTATGTTCTTTTGTTAGACTAAGTGCTTGCTTGCTGTGTATTTTAACAGGCACTAAAAGACATGTATGCAACTGTTAATGTTTAGGGTGTTTCTTTAGATTGAAATATTATTTATAACTCATGGGTTATAACTTATAATTGATCATTGCAATACCTTTTTTTTGAGATTAGAATATTATCGTTGACACATGGGTTATAAATTATAATGGAACATTGCAATACTCGGACCTCACCGAAGGGTGTGGGTTTGCCATGGATATGCATATAGATGATGTGCATGTCATATTTGGGGTATTTGGGGTTCTCCTTATGGTGGGGTATTGCAATGGAGCTGCATGCGGGAATGTGAGGTTTGTCCTAAGTTGGCCATGCTCCAGTTGGAGATAGAATTTTAGTTTCATGGTGTTTCTTAGAACTAATTCGCATCAGAATCAATCGTGGGTTTGCCATCTTTTGATGAATGCTACAATACAAAATGGGCGTATCTATTTGTACATTACACACACAGTTACAGTAAGTTGATGCACTTTATCTTGTAGTTGTCGTGTATGCCTTGCAAATGAGTGGGTGGGTTATACAAATATTTGTGTTTAGAAACTATGTTTCCAGCCGTGATATTGGATATCAGGTTTAACAGATCTCGTGTTGACCATGATAATGCTATAGCTCCATGGCAGGCAATGTTCCTCCAGAACTAAGTTACATGGTGAACCAGTTTTTTTTTTCTATTTTGAAGTGGTTATATATGTACTGGTGATAGTTCTAGCAGTCATATATGGTATAGAAGACGATTTTTATATGCACCAGACGGTTTGGCTTTTTCTCATGTTTGTTTAGTGTTTTGATGATCAACTCAATCATCTTCGTGCCTGTTCTGACAGTTTTTTTACACACTGGTGGTTATTAATTTCTGATTTACTACGAATTGCAGTAATGCAATTTCACTTCAATTTCATGGTTTTCCCTGATAAACTTAAATGTCAGGATTTTTTTCATAATGTGCGTTATTAGGTTCTTTTTTAGAAGTGCTCCTTTGATTAATTATGGGCTGAGATAAGTTGAACTTGAAAAATGTGCATACTTTTCTTGATATTGTAGTAATCTTGCATTATTCTTTGCGTATGAAACATGTGAATACAAAAATGTTGGGTGTTACGGTTTTGTCCTATGGTTTTGAAAGTTGTCTTGCTTGTCCTCTAGATTTGCACATGTGCAGCTTGTGGGAAATTTGCTAGTAGGATTATGTGTGCTTATTCCTGCTACATGAGGACCCTTGAGGTATGCTGTTTCGTGAGTGAGCAGCTTTTGAAACAAAAAAATATTGATCTTTATAGCACGTGGCATATAGCTACAATTGGATCTGGGTGAAGAGGAGGATGGATTGCAATGCTAAAGCTGGAGTTCTATGAAATATTTGGATTGGAATTCGCCGGCATGGGAATATCCTCGGTGTTTCTGCATGTGTAGGGGATTTGCTCTTTGGATTCTGGATAATAGAGATTTGTGGTACTGCCAGCAAACACTTGTCTCTTTTTTTATAAATGATTGTTCATTTCGTAGATGAAAATCATCCTCAAGTACGTACTGTTGCTTTATATCTTATTAACCTCTGCTGAGCAGATAACCTCTGCTGAGCAGCATGATATTTTTGTTTATATCTTATTAATGTTTCTGTTAATGCTGTTTTTCTTTTTGGAGCGTATCCGCATCTATTGAATCTTCATAGAAGGATACAACTCTTCACTGCTTTGGGATCAAGGTCTCAGACTCAATGCTTTATTGTCTGAAGTTGTTCTCAGAAATTTCTTGGCTTTGCAGATCCCGTTCCAGATCACAATCTGCCGGTGCTTCTGTAAGTAGACGTTCTTCTGTCGAATTCTTTCCCTTTCTTTTTTTGTTCCACTAAAGTTGCAGAGTTGCAGCCGCCACCTGCTCGCCGCAAGAGTGAAAGCAGAAGCCCGTAGGTGTTCGATTGCTGCCACATACCAAGCTTATCATGGTACCGCATAATCCCGTTCTTTGAAAAATCGATTTTTCCCGTTTTCACAGCTTTTTGTAGCAGCTTTCCTTAAGAATTTAGACCGACCTGTAGGTAAATCCGTATTACATGCTGAAGTGGTTTCTGAGGCTGTTCGGAATTTGATGGTATTCTGAGGTGCAGTGCGGTTCTTAATTCTGTGCTTGTAGGCTCTGTTGGTAGACATTTTGAATGGTTGAATAGTTTTGTACCCTACATTGTTATCCGGTAGTATTCTGTGATCAAATTGATACGTTGTTATTTATAGCCTTGGAAGACTGTTTTGGGTATTGCCAGCTGTCGCAATGGATTTATAAATATCATTTTATTGGTTTTTGATTGTCGATATTGTTGACCGTGTCTTGTCAATATTGTTCCCTTTGTTTTTCCTACGTTTGATGTATACTTCGTCAGAAGCAGGTTCTGTAGCGATCGTTTGTTTTTTGCCTCCGTATCCGGTTTAATATAAAATCCAAATACTACATATAACAGATAAGGTAATTAACGGTGTGAAAGCTGTCGTTGAAGATGAATGTTGATGTAATCGGGTACGAAGAATAACATCAATATCTTATAGATCAACTTAAATGTACATGTATTGGATATCGTACATGCCAATGAGATAGATTAAATTTATGTTTTGTAGTAACTGTATTAAACACGACTAGATGTGGTTCTAATCTGTCCTCGACGAGAATAAACTTGGCCTCTGTGAACTTTCCTTGCACCAATCGTAGAGGAGAGTTGTGAAATGGTGGATGGTGAAGGAAACCTCTTGTGTATTTTTCCGAACAACTCAACATCGTCGTGGATGTTGCCAATCTTAAAGAGGGCGTCAAGGAGATATGGGAATTGGATGGACAGATGTAGAGGACATTTCGTTGAGTGGTTGAGCATTCGGGAGCATGCGAATCAACATTTAGGGACTAGTAAAAAGTTTGGGTGGCTGTGCCCACGAGGCGGGGACGTGTGACTTGGAAAAGAAGCAAGGGAGGAAGGAATTGGTGTCTCCAAAGGGGAGGTAATGGGGGTGGCATGAAGCCCGAGGCAAGAGGGGCAATGCAAGTAATGAGGCAGAGTAGCTTGACAGAGCACGATCGAGGCAAGAGGGGCAATGCAAGTAATGAGGCAGAGTAGCTTGACAGAGCACGATCGAGGCAAGAGGGGCAATGCAAGTAATGAGGCAGAGTAGCTTGACAGAGCACGATCTAGACAAGGCGTGGGTGGAGGTTGACGGAGGAAAGGAGGAGGTGGTGCCGTGATGGATTTTGTGGTGCCTCCAGAGGATGCGATGCAAGTTCTCCACATCAGAGCTCTAGTCAGAGGAGGATGTGGAAGGTTTTGAGGAGATGGCGATTGTGATGTCGACGTCAGTGTTGGGTTGCCAGGAAGGGGGAGTTAGAGGAAGAACAGAAGGGAGGGGAGAGGGGGAGCAGAGAGCAACGAGGAAAATCTATTCATTGGATTTTGTCGTGGTTAAATTAACTCAAGATTAACTCAAGCAGATTAGCTCAAGAAGAGTCAAATTAGCAATGATTGTTGTGTTAAAGGGTACATGTTTATGAGTTCTGGGATAATTACGAAGGGCATAGAGATTGTGGAGTAAGTGACAAAGCTTACAGGGTTTATGGTGTATAAATCCCTAGACCTTCCTATAAAATTCACTACATTATTTTCTATTCTTAATTTCTTTAAAAGAAGTATTACACTAATGACTAGAAAAATTTTGAGCATGATGACTCACTCATATCATTAATAAGCTCGACCCTGGTCCTAGGGGCATCATATCTTGTGCGTCATGAGTCAAAAAAAGGCTTAGGCATCTGCTCACTTTGTTCTTGTTTTTTTCACAATCCCAGAATAAAGAGACATTGGAAGAGCCATCTTACGATGAACTTCATACTCCCTGGGTCTAGTTGGTGCATTTATGTATTATCCATCGTGCTCGTGCTCCCTCTGAGGAGGAATTCTATCTTGATGACGAGCTTTTTTATATTTGAATTTGGTAGTGTGATGTGCTCTTGTTCCTTAAACAAAAACAATAAGAAAACACATGTATAATACAAATATTTTAACTACATGATTGACAATAATAAAGCTAAATATGTAAGCTAAAAAACCTAATTAGTGAGTAGAAATCTGTAATTGATTAGTGACCTAATTAATCAAGATATGTTAGGTTTCTAGTTAGGAAAAAACATCAATTAATTAATACACAATCCAAAATGATATTTCAATTTCTATGAACAAATAACGTAGAAATAATTAAATAGAAAAAATATAAAAAATATACCAAAGGATGGAATGACATGGGTATATAGGTATTATATACATAAGGTGAATGAATTTGCTTATAAGATATGCGTGCACTCACACGCACGTTGATGAAATTATGTTTCACTCACCATACTCATAACAACTGAGATAAATCTCTTAGCAAACACACACATTCATGCATTAACATCTCGTTTTATAAATATCTACATGTAGAATAAGAAGCATACTATAACACTCAGAAGTTACAAAAAATAAAAAGGACATGATGCGAGCATGTACCTGAGTGCAAATTATCCAAAAATATGCCCATAGGAATGTGTTCACGAATCCCACTTAGGGTCCGTTTGGTTGCAGGGTTGGGCAGGGTTGGGTAGGGTTGGGTTGGCCCAACCCGGAGTACTCCTCATTCCAACCCGCTCAGTCCTCCTCACAGATTACTATTCACAGGGGTACCCCAACCCAACCCAACCTTGTCCAATCCTACAACCAACCAACCCTACAGAATATAAATGAAACTCAGAATTTTACTATCTATTTATATACAATGTTCAAGTTTCTTTCTTTTTCGTTCATTCAATAAATGTAGATAAAAATGCAAAGTTATCACTGAAATTGCACTATGCATAGTTCATAAAATTCCATACCATATTTTCCAATATGCACGCATTCTTGAATTTTTGTCTCATGCATATGAAATTCGATTTGACTCTAAATCTTAGAGATTATTTGGAGTTGAGCCATGTACATTCGTGGGAAGTTGGTTTTGCGACTGGTTGTACAACTATGCACAGAATTTGCATATTTTATACATAGCATATTTCAATTTATTTTCCCTTAATTTCAAATATATTATCTTATTTGTAAATTCTATATTTACCTTAAAATATAAAATTACATAAAAATGTCAAAAATAAATAAAATAGGATAGTTAATTTATAGTCAAACATGACCAAATTCATCTTGTTTTCTATTATTTTTATTTAATAAGATTAAAAATACAAACAAAATATTTAAGTAGATTATAATGTATAATACAATTATAAAATGTATACGTCACTATTGCCAACAAGAAGATAAAAGAGATAAAGAGAAAATCCAAAAAAAAGTATATTATATTTATAATAAAACTTAAAATCATATCTTCTATTCAGCGTATTTTGAGAAAACTTACTCTTGCAAAGTTGAAGAGAACAATTTTTTTAGAAAGCTCGCTTTTTTAGGTTTCCATTTTAATTGTATGGACTAATTACTTCTGTATTTTCGTCTTTTCTTCTCGTAAATTTCCTATTGGTCCATGCGGACCCTTTTCTCTCTTAGTCTCCCCATAGTGTACACCTTCTCTCCCTCTAATCTGATTAGCTGATTCCCCTCCCATCTTCATCTTCTTCTTTGAGAACAAAACCACGGGTCAAACCAAAATCTTGCAACCACAAATGATCTTCTTTCATGTAAAAAAAGTCCATCGATCACTAAAAGGTCAAGCAAAAAATGACCAGGGGTTAGGAAATTGGAATCGCTCCATTGGTGTCTCTCTCATCACCATTGTAGCAGCAAAGTCCTTCGTGAACTTCACCAACCGTTTTTTCTGTATTCGTCAAAGAAATTGAAGCCAAGACCACGAGCTATAAAGCTCCAGATCATATGCAAGCGTCAATCATTCATCCATCATCAGGTTTATCCTAACAAATCATTTTTCATCGTCTTCTTTTCTTCTCTTTCTTCTCTTTCTTCTTTCTTATTTGTCCTTTCAACCCATGCCCTATTATCCCTCTTCCACCTAAGTTCTCCTTGTCACAACCTTTATCCCTCATTGAAACAAGCTTAAATCCTTCTCGTTCTTGAAAGTCGAGGTACGCCTTCGTCTTCAAGCTCGAGAGAGATATAGAGAGATGAAGGGAGAGGGCTCCCTATGACAGGTATGGATCGTGCTTTTTCTGTTCGTTCTTCCCCTCCGAAAGAGGTTTATTTATAGGGCGTGTTGCACCCCTCGCATAGTTCGCCCCACTCCGTCCACGCCCATTTTGCACGAGTCTCACGTGAGACTCGGCCCTTGTGCAACTGCCACCTCGCGCAACTGCCGACGAAGGCTTGAATGCGAGGTCACTGATATATTCAAACATCTCCCACTTGATCGAAGCGATCAAATATTCTATACTCCCACTATTCGTGTAGTGTACATATGGAGATGTCTTTTGATTGACTCAAGCATTCTTGAGTCCCATTAAACCAACATGTTTAATGTATATTCCTGTAGCTATTCCCTTGGTTAGGGAATCAGCCAACATGTCGCTGATAGGTATGTAAGTTATCAAGATTTCTTGCTTCCCACTATAACTTGTATATAGTGATATTAGATCTCAATGTCTTTTCCTTTAGAACGATTAGTCTCACTGTTAATCAAGCTTATCGCAGCTTGATTGTCACAATAAATTTTAATTGGTTCTTTGATCAATTCGAGGCTTAGGTTCTCTAGAAAATGCCTGATCGACACAACTGAGGGGTGGCCATGCTACATGCAATATACTCCGCCTCCTATGTATGTCGAGATACGCATCCTTGTTTCTTTCTACGCTAAGAAACGACACACCACACATGAACAACTAACCCGATGTGGATTTCAATCCACATCCCTTCCGAAATCAGCATCGGAGTATACTACCACTTCAAGCGATTCTGATTGATACACAAGTTTCAGATGTACTATCCATTTCAGATATCGAAGAATCCTCTTTACAGCTTCCCAATGTGCCGGATCAGGATTATTTTGATATCTACTAACTAAGCTTACTGGATAAGCTAAATCAGGTCGAGTATACATCATTACATATTAAACTTCCCACCGCTTATGCATATGGTACATCTAAAGGTTTCTTCCCCTTTCCGAGACACTGACTCTTACTGAGGCTCTTTCCCATCACAAGTGGTGTTGGAGCTGGAGTGCTGTTCTGCATTCCAAATCTCCTTAATACAGTATACAAATATCTTTCCTGACTAAGGCTCAATATCCTTGAGTTTTTGTCTCTTGTTATTTGAATTTCAAGAACATAGGATGCTTCGCCCATGTCCTTCATCTCAAATTCATTGCTCAATTTCTATTTGATTTCATTGAGCATTTGTATGTCATTACCTGCAAGGAGAATGTCATAAAAATATAATGACATGATTGCAAACCTGCTCCCACCTTTCATGACGTACACATAGTTAACCAATTTATTTGAAACAAATCCAAATTGGATAAGTTTCTCATGAAATTTGAAATACCATTGTCGTGAAGACTGTTTCAAGCCATATAATGACTTTCTTAACTTGTAAAACCTTTTCTCCTGACCTTCAACCTGAGAACCATCAGGTTGTCGCGTATAAATCTCTTCCTTTAATTCTCCATTAAGGAAGGCCGTCTTCACATCCACTTGGAACAATTCCAAATCCACATATGCGACTACGGCTAAGATCATTCGAATGGATGCAAACTTAGCCACTGGAGAGTAGGTTTTCCAGCTTGCTGAGAATAACTCTTGGCAACTAATCTGGCTTTGTATTTGTCAACAGTACTGTCAACTCGGTACTTTTTCTTGAATACCCACTTACACACTATGGATTTCCTACCTTCTGGCAAATCACATAATTCCCATACACTGTTTCGTTCGATTGAGTCCAACTCGTCCCTCATGGTGACTGACCATGATTCCGACTCAGACGAAGCTATAGCTTCATCAAATGATATGGGATCTGTACAATCTGCGACATCCTCATCCACTGTGTAACACGATGCCTCACATCTATAGAAATGATAATTTTCCATCAATGCAGGTCGTGTTTTGGGTCTCTTGTTGCCGATTATACTCGTGGGTTTTGTGGATCCACCCACTTCCTCTAAAGAATCATCATGTTCCATAGGTTCGTGCTCTATATTAGGATGATCGATATCCCCAAGTTCTTGTCTAATGCTCAAGTCGTCTTCATTATACTGTAGGATAATTAGAGGATCTGATTCTCCTACTTCATGCTCCTTTTCTTGATGAATTTCAAGAAAAGTTGCATCACGACTTCCGATCAGACCTTTAGTTTCATGAAAGAACCTATATCCTTTAGAATGTCCACTATATCTAATAAACTTGCACTTTAATGTCCTGAAGTCTAGCTTATCCCTAAGCTGACTCGGTACCAGAACATGTGCAACACATCCCCATTTCCGGAGATGGCCCAACTCGGGCTTTCTGCCATTCCATATTTCATATGGTGTTGATTCTACGGATTTAGTGGGAATCTTTTTCTGTATATAGTTCACGGTCAACACTGCATCTCCCCAAAAATTCTGGGAGACTCCTGTATGTGAAAGCATACAACTTACTGCATTCATCAAGGTTCAATTCGTTCTTTCTGTTGCACCATTCTGTTGTGGTGTATAGGGCATTTTAGTCTGCCTACGAATGCATGCTTGAATACGGTAATCCTTAAATTCCTTTGAGGTATATTCCCCACGTCTATCTGTTCTAAGAGTTTTAATCGCTTTTTCCAATCTTGTCTCCACTTTCATCTTATATCTCTTAAATGTTTCAAGTGCTTCTAGTTTTTCTTCCTAAGAGACAGGCATAGGAGAACTTTGAGCAATCATCAATGAATGTTATAAAGTATTCCTTATTTCTATGTGTATTGACGCTCAGTGGTCCACATATATCCGAATGGATCAAACCTAGTAACAATGTTGACCGAATTCTGGTTGAGAAGGGTTTTCTCATTATTTTACCGGTCAGACAGTGTTCGCAAGGCAATGTCCTTGCACCTGTGATCTTAGGCAAAAGATTGGTCTTCATCATTTGATCTATTTTAGAATTTCCTAGATGACCTAGTCTCATGTACCATAAGTCATAGTCAGACAAACAACACAAAGAATACTCAGAAGAGACATTCATTGATTCACTAGAATTTATTACAGGAAGACAGAATAGATCATGCTCGGATACAAACTTTCCCATCGCATAGACCTTCTTATTCTTGCCTATAGATACACGTTTATTATAAAAGCAGACTTCAAAATCCTTCTTGAGCAGCACTGGGACATAGATCAGGTTCCGACGTATCCCTGGGTCATATAGTACATCATTCAGCATTATAATGCTATCCTCCAGGTCAAGCCTGTATGTCCCAACACCTTCTACATCCAAGTAGGTGTTGTTTCCCATGAAGATCCTTTGTTCATCTTTGCTCAACTCCTTGAAGTCCACCAGTCCCTTCTTTGTCTTTGCGATATGTCTGATTGCTCCAGAGTCGATCCACCATCCATCACAGTCTGTGATTTGAGCTGTCAGAAAATTCTTTGGTTCGACATTCGCTCAGATTCGGCTCGTCAAAAGTTCGATTCAGATTTGATTCAAAAATAAACGAACCGATTCTGAACACGACTTTGGGCTCGATTAAATAAACGAACCGACCCTCAAAAACATAGGTTCGCTCAGGTTCGGTTCATTAAAAGTTCTATTATACACACACATACATACATAAAAGTATATATACATACATATTGTATATATAAGGAAAAATACATTCTATATTAACATAAGGGCTATTAACTAATTTTCCCAAACTCATCTAGTCACCCCCTCCCTAAGTCCCTATTCCCAATTCTTGAAACCCCACAAAACCCTCCCTTGCGGCTGTGGTTTTCCTCTTTGAATAAAAACATCTGCACAATAGTTATTCTTAAACGGACCTTTAACGAGCTGAACCGAACCTTTACGAAACTTACCCGAGTCGAACCGAACCTGATTACAGTCTTCATTTTATCGAGCCGAACCGAACCCGAGCCTGAAAGTATGCTAAACGAACTGAACCGAGCCTAGGTTGGTTCGCTCAGGTTCGACTTGTTTACACCCCTGTCGGTGATGACAGAGTTGCATTCCACGACAACCGCGAATTCTATTTTCTTCTTGCCTTTGTTTTCACGCATTTTAGAATTTCTTGGCTTCTTCTTGTTATGTAAATTGACCTTGAAATGGCCATATTTGCCGCAACCATAACAAGAGCCACGTGGGTATTTCCTACTCTTTCCCTTGAAATCCGATTTGGAGTGATATTTCTCCTTAACCGCAGTCCAGAGATCATACGCTGATTTACAGGTCTCAAAGACCCGAATCAGATTCAACTCCATATTGGTCAACATAAAACTTCTATCCCTATTATCTATTTTCTCTCACTGTTCGCGGGACCAAATTTCTTCCACAGTTGGATTCTCAGATAATGTAGGGCCGGGTTTATCTATTATGGAGTGTATGCTATCGTGTAGTAGGCCAAAGTAGATCTTTCTACTCCACAATTCATAATTAGTACCGTTAAGGTACTCAATTTTTCCTACCTCAGTGGCAGTTGTCTTGCTTGTCATTTTTGTTGGTCTAATGAAATGAATGTAAGATTGATATTAGATTGAGATTTATACTATTTTGCAAAAAAAAACTTGAGAAAGCAGATGGACAAAGAAAGTAATTTAGGCGCTTTAACAAATAAAAAGGTATATTGGGAGATGTATTTCAAGAATGTAAAAAAATACTTCTAATCAAATAAAAAAAATAATATGTGAACACCAAAAAAAGTTAACTAATACTTAATCCCTCAATTTTAAATATTGATTAAGCAACTTAAATGAAGGTACTTGTTTACTAAATGACAGTTAGATGACCAACTTACAAAATTACCTTAATATATATGTTTGTGTAGATTAACAGAAATTATAGCTACCTCTTACAAAAAATCAATGCGAAAACAAAACAATGAATAATTGAATGTGCAAGTTAACAAAGATTTTAATTTAGTGAGAAACTTTATAAACCAATTTAATTTAATAAGAGTATTAAAAAAAATTTTCTCGTAAAAGGACGATTTTAAAAAAAACTAGTCAACACACAAAAAAAAGTTTTACTTCAAAAGAACGGGCATCCCAATGTTCTCCACTATACACCCCTTTATAATGTTGAGTTAAAAAAGATATTTAATTTAGTTGTATATAACACATATTTTTTTTAACATCACTGTAATTAAAAGAATAACAAGAAATAAAAACTTAATAAAAACCAATGGGACCCACCAATAAAATTACTAAGCATCTTAGGCAATAGGTGGCTTTGGCTTTCAAAAAAACACGTATAGAACTCGTTTCCAAAACAAGGGCTCGAACCGGATCTAGAAAATTGAATTAAATTAAGAGCTAAAAGGTGTCCACGTCCATCCCTTTTTTAAATAATAAAAAAACTACTCGCCAGCGGGTAAAAAAGAAATCACCTTTTATATTCTTCGTGTTAGGGTTTCACAAACCAGAGAGATATCACGGCGGCGAGGGTCCGCACCTTGGGCGATCGACAACGACTACCGGGTTGACGAAAGCGTTGGAAAGAGGAAGCGGTATGCGATCGAGATCAAAGCTATGCTCTGATACCAGTCTTGAAAGTTGAGGTACGCCTTCGTCTTCAAGCTCGAGAGAGATATAGAGAGATGAAGGGAGAGGGCTCCCTATGCGAGGTATGGATCGTGCTTTTTCTGTTCGTTCTTCCCCTCCGAAGGAGGTTTATTTATAGGGCGTGTTGCACCCCTCGCATAGTCCGCCCACCCCGTCCACGCCCATTTTGCACGAGTCTCGTGTGAGACTCGGCCCTTGCGCAACTGCCACCTCACACAACAGCCGGCGGAGGCTTAAATGCGAGGTCACTGATATATTCAAACACTCGTTACCTTCCTCTCGCCGCTCCACATTCTTCTCATTCATCCAATAATCTTTAACCATGCACAACACATGGGCTATGCTCCAACCCGAGGTAAAAGCATGAATTTTATCAAGGATGGTCGAAGTATACAACTATCATGTACGCTCAAAAATGAAAAAAATATTATATTTCAATTGGATACTTTTTAATAGAGTTAATATTTTAATGTGATATATTTTGTTCAATTTTGATATACTAAAAATTTTAATCTAATTTAAAACTATTAGTAAGTTGTATTTTCAAAAAGATTAATAACTTCGAGGATGATTTTTTATTTTTTATTATAAATATAATAATTTAAACCTTTTTAAATAAGTTAACCAACGATTTAAGAAAAATTTTAAAGGAGTTTTCGTGGTTAAAAGAAAATAATAAAATTTAATTAATCAATAAGGAGTAATAGAAATATTGGAAGAGATAAATGACTTTGAATCCCATCTTATATCAAATTCTACTTGTAATTCTAATATTTTAAAGTTTACTGGTTTAAATAGATTATCATGGATGTTCAAAATTAAGAGAAAATATATCTCAAATGATATTTTTAAATAGAGTCGATATTTTAAGATGATTTCTTTACGAATTTGATCAACATAATATTTAAATCTGATCTAAATCTTTTAGTAAATTGAGTTTTCAAATAGACAATTAAATTTTATGGTAATTTCTATTTTTTGGTAAATCTAATAATTTTTACGTCCTAAGGCTAATTTATGAAGTAAAAGTTTGAAAAGGCACAACAAAGTTTAATTCATCTATAATGAGTGCTAGAGATAATGGAAGAGATAAATGATCTTGAATCCCATTTATCAAATCATACATATTATTTTTTATTTTAAAATTGATGGGTGTAAATGAGCTATCAAGTATTTTCAAAAATTAAAAAGTATTATTTCAAATGATATTTTTAAACAAAGTTAATATATTAAACTGATTTTCACCAAATTTTATAAACTTAAAATTTACATCTTATTTAAATTTATTAATAAATTTATTTTTTCAAATAGACTATGAACTTTAATGGTGGTTTTTAAATTTTAATAAATCTAATAATTTAAACATTTCTAAATATGTCCCTAAGACTAACATATCAAGCGAAATATTCAAGACAGAAAATTTTGCGATTAAAAAGAAACAACAACATTTAAATCATCCTTAACGAGTGCTAGAAATAATAGAAGAGATAAATTATCTTGAATTTCATTTCATATTATACTATATCTATAATCTGTATATTTTAAAGAGAACGGGGAAGCTGCTCCGTGGAGCAGCCAAGCTGGCTGCTGCGTGGGGCAGTTCCCCCCCCCTTTTATTTTTTTTTGATTTTTTTTATTTTTATTCATATATATATATCCCTCCTACATGTCATTCAAATTTCGTGAGAAACGGAGACTCCTATGGCCTCCATCTAGAACAGGTACTTTACAGCAAATTTCAGGCCGTTAAAATTTACCTGTTCTAGATGGAGGGCATAGGAGTCTCCGTTTCTCACGAAATTTGAATGACATGTAGGAAGTATATATAGATGAATAAACATAAAAAAAATTTCAAAAAAAAATAAAAAATGGGGGGGGGGGAACTGCCCCACGCAGCAGCCAGCTTGGCTGCTCCGCGGAGCAGCTTCCCTTTTCACATTTTAAAAAGTGTTGGACTAAATTTTCAAATAAACCGTTATCTTCGATGGTGATCATTTATTTTTGACAAATCTAATAACATAAACCTTTCTAAATAAATTCTTAAGGTCAACTTATCAAGTGAAATTTCCAAACACAAAATTTCTTGGTTAAAAAGAAACAAAAAATTTAGTTTGAAAAAATTTTGTGGTTAAAAAGGAAAAAAGAAAATTTAAAACATCTATAAGGAGTGCTAGAAATAACGAGTCATGTAAATGAGCTTCAATGCCATTTCATGTGAAATTATGCTTATAATCTTAATATTTTAAAAGTGACTATTTGTATTTTCAAATAGACTATTAACTTTGATGGTGATTTTCAATTTATTTTTGATAAATCTAATAATTCAAACCTTTCTAAAACCACCCCTAAAGCTAACTTATTAAGTGAAATTTTGAAATTTAAAACAGTCTAAAGAAAACAACAAAATTTAATCATCTATCATGAGTACTGGAAATAATAGGAGAGACAAATGTCTTTAAATCTCATTAGATATCAATATGTTTTGCCATCTTAAAAGTAATTGTTTAAAAGTGATCCAAACTTGACTCTTTGCACTAGCAGTACAAACACTACCACAAGACCATTACTGGCTTTGTATATAATTGTTTTTAAAAGTATACATATATACATACATGCATGCTGATGACTGGGAATTTGCCAAGGTCGTATCTTTCCACAAGGCGGAGAGACAGTCGCTGAGTTGACCTCAGACAGACTCCCAGATCGATCAACAATTAATCCACAATCAATGTATGCAATGAATATCCAAAAATGTGGAGTTAAAATTTATTATAACTCTACATGCAAATGTGTATAGGTGTAAGTACAGGTAGAGGTCGAACACCGGGAGGCGAAAGGTTGGATGGTGGAATTGATTGCGCAGTTATTCAATTCTATGTTCATGTCCAGTTCTTATTGTTTTTGTGGGTTTTTAATTTTTCTATTTTTCTATTTTATTTTATTTTTTTGTATTTATAATTTTTATTTTGTTTTTATATTATATATATATATTTTCTAATATTTTTTATTATATAATATAGCTACACATATAAAGAGGTATATATATAAGAGCAGAGGGAGAAGTAGTATAAGGATACATATAGATATATATTCAAAATATATTAAATATCATTTTTTTAGGCTTTTTAGATTTTCCTAATTTTTTTGTTATTTTTCTGGGATTTTGCTAATTTTTATGTATTTTCAATTCAAAAATGTCCCTAACAAGGGACTAATTAAATAGGCCGAAATTAATTTGGGTTTTAAATTTATACAATAACTGTCAAAATTACCTAAATTAATTTTAATACATTAATAATAATATATAGATATTTATAAAATAGGAAAACATATTTTTTGTATTTTTGAAGGGTTTTTCTCTTTTTTTAGGATTTTGGAGCTTCTTGAAATTTTTATATTTTTCTTTTTCTTATTTTTAGGTTTTTTTTAATTTCTGGACTCAATATATATGAAGATACCATATATAATTTTTTTTGTAATTTTTCAAAACCATTCTATAATATTTTTTTTGTATTTTTTAATTTAAACAGTACAAAAAGGGCTTCTTTTTCATTTTTAATAATTAGGAAAAAAAATGCAAAAACTGTGAAATAAAGTATGGGCGTGCAAGTGCATCACATGAAATATTTATCCTAATTTTTCTGAATTTTTAGAAGCCTCATAGGTATTTTTAATAAATAGATCAAAGACACAAAAATAATACAACCCGGTAGGGGCATTTTTGCAAATAAAATGTCATCCAGGGGCATGGGTGCAAAAATACCTACAGAAATAAAAATTTATTTATATTTTAGGGACTAATTTCCAGTATTCAAAAACCGCCAGGGTTGAAGTGCAAATTTCACGCACCTCACGTGGGACTGCACGTGAGGCGCGGAAGGACCTAATGGTAATTCTATAAAGTTCAGGGTCCTTTCAGCAAAATTTACAATTTATTTACAACACAATATTTATTTTACAAAACTAAAAGTTAAATACAAAAAAGACGAGGGCTGGATATGCAATTTACCCCCAATAGGCGCTTCATCCGACGACTGATCTGCATCCACTAATCCACGTGGCGCCTCCACGTGGGCCGATGACTGTTCGCGATCCACGGCTAGGATTAGGTCATCCAAGATGATCTGACGGTCTGAGTGCTGGAGGATCGGACGGTTGATCTTCGACCTGGGGCCTTCGTCTTCATCCAACGGCGGGGAGCACACGTGCAAGAACATGGAAGAAAGCTCGCCGGGGCGAGCTTCTTCCGTCTAGATCTCGCTCCTCCGCCGTTCATCGCTGCACCTGAGGGTCCCATAAGCTTCCTGGCAGGATGCTTGATCGGCTGGAGGTGCTGGATCAGACCGAAATACCCTGGAGTGACGCCACGAGCTCGAGGAAGGAACGCAGCTCCATGTACCTCCGCTGGCCTTGGAAACGTCTCCTGGTGCTCTTCAACGCACCTAACCTGCACAGGAGCAAGGCACGGCTCGAGGGCTTCACCCTCGACCTGGGGTTTGAAGCTGTCCGCGTTAAAATGGGCGAAATGGCGAAGCCTCCGGCGAGCGGCGGAGTTGAGGCTTCGGTTCATAGATCTGGAGCAGATCTGGTTGGGCTGGAGTGGTCTGGAGGTGTAGAAGGCGAAGGGGATCGAAATGAAGGTGAAATGGTGTCAGAAAACGGTCGATGGCACGGTGAAGAAGTCGCCGGAGCTCGAGTTACCTTATCTACGCTAATCTACTACTCTAAATGCGGAATAAAAGACAGAAATAAAATGCGGGAATGAAATCTAACTAAGAAATGTAAAAGGCGCAACTCTTAAACCTGGGGGCCTCCAGGGAGCAGGGCGGACGTCGGAGCTCCGCCGCGACAAAACTCTCCTCCACCTTGGGCCGAACCGAGGTGCTGGGAAGCGCCTCCTGTCACGAGGGCTACCCCAGGAACTGATTCAAGCTTATTGGGAGGATGAAATTGGCCAAATTAGGCCAAGGAGGAAGAAGAAATTATTTATAGACATCCCTGGAGACCTTTATTGACTGGCTAAAATCGAAGAACCGGTGGTATGTACAAGTGATCTAAGTAGACGACGATGATCATGATTCATCTGGGAGAAAAATCCGTGAAGAGACTGAAGGTGATGGAGCATCAGATCATGCGGGAAAAATGGCAGAAATCAAGGGACGCGACATGTCTGACGAAAATCAGAGGCGTAGGGGTGAGTTGACCGGAGGTCAACACTCCCTGGCCCCTGATTGGTCCACATCGACCAGATCATGACCCTTTTATTTGATATATTAAATGAATTAATTAGTTTTTTTGTATAAAATAAAAAAATATTTATAAATTAATGTAGTATTTATTTATGATTTTTATTTATTTTTTTGAAGTATTTTATTATGGTTTTATTAAAATAATGTATTTATATATATTTATTTTTATTTTGTTTATTTTATTTTATTATTTTATTTTCTTATTTTATAAATTTATAACTTATTTTTGTGAGTATTAATATATTTTGGTTTAATTTTTATTAGTTTATTTACATATTTAAATAAATGTGTATATGTATATGTAGGTATACTTATAGTTATTTTACCTATATATTATATACATTTTATTTATTTAATGTATTTTATTTGTTTTTATTTTGGATTTGTATTTTTAATAAGTTATGTATAATATATACATTATTATAAAAATATAGGTGAATAAAGAATAAGAGAATAAAATCCCCTTTTATTTATGTACATTCTTAACATAGGTATTTTGCCTATGTATTACATAGGCTTATTTTATTTTATAAATTATTTTTAGTTTTCTTTTAATTTTAATATGTACATGTATCCTACAAATTATTTACAAGATTCTAAAAATATAAATTTATAGAAACAATAAATATTGAATAAAATGAATATTTTAATCAGTACTATATACAAGGAGGGTCAAAAACCTAACTTCTACAGGTGAACTCCAAAAATTATGAAACTAATTTTATTAAAAAGTTCTTGGAAAGCTATATACAATTAAAGATGAGTTTGGGTGATTTGGAGTTTTTATTTGCAAGATATGGGTCTGTGAAGTTGAGATTTTGGCTTTTTATTCTGTGTATAGAATGCACACTGGGTATTATTTTTATACAAACTCAATTTTGTAATTTTATTTACAACATTATCTACAACTTTTATGAACAAAATTTCTTTATTTGATGAATAAATAATCATATACAAAATAGGTGCCAAAAATGCATAAATAAATGAATAAATAAATGAGGTATTTATTATATAATGGCCCTTATCTCCCCCTACTTTATTCCTTGTCGACCAATTCCATGCTGGCCTTGGTCTCGGGGTTCGGGTCATAAAATATTTGCAATGTTTTATTCCTTTTTCTTTTCTTCCCTTTATTCTATAATTTTGGCATTAAAAACCTTGTTCTATGTACAATCACTACAATAAATAATGAATGCTATTATGTACAAATTGAGGCTATTTACATGCATTTGCTGGGGTTTTGAAGGCCAAAATGATAGAATAAAGGTGATGAAATGGAGATTCATCACCCCCCTATACTTGCCTTTGCTAGTCCCTAGCAAACACTTATGCAATAAGTATAAAAGAATAAAGAATAAGAAGAAAAGAAAAAGGCAAAAATAAAGAATTTAAAGAATAAATTGAATTTATCATGATTACTAAACTTATCTGCACAAAATCACAGTTTGGAGCTCAGGTTAGACCTTGGTGTGAAAATGTGTGTGGAACCTGGTTGGGAACCAAATTTAAAACACAACAGCCTTCGAGAGTCACAGAACTCGGTTCAAATCTCCTCAATAGCCAGGTCAGAACTAGCCTACATCATACGCAAACCCTTATGACTATGAAGCTGACTTGTACAGTGTAAGTGATAGTGGCTCTTCCCAACTGAAATGACAAAGGAACTGACTTCTCCAGAATGACAACCCAATGATTCCCCAATCCAGCCCTCTACCGTCAAGGAGCGGGGTATTCCCTTCTAAGTTCAAGTAGCATCCAACTCAAGAGGAGTAGGTGGAGAAGAGAATGGACGGTAGTCAGTGTAGCTACCAATCCTGGGATGCAAGACCAGTGTAGTCAAGTCATCAAGCTGCGGGCACACATGGTGTAACTTTGATGCTCAAGCTTGCTTATTTTTGGTACAACATATATACATACTCCATCAGGCAATTTTTATTTTTTTATTTACAAGCCTGTCCACTTTTTTGGAGTTTTTTTTCAACATACTATTTACAGCAGCATTTACATAAGGACTTTTTCCTCTTGAGCTAGAAGACTATCCCTCTTTTGAAGCTTTATTTCAACCCACACTCTCCTGTCATTCGACTTCATTGAAACTGGACCAGGTTGGGGTGCACTTCCCTCCCTAGACGAGGACGAATGTTTCCACCCGTGTGTGTCTCAGACTGGCAAATCCAACCCCCTCACCACTTCAACTGAGTTGAGCCAAGTGAAAGGTGCAAGTGTCCAAGTTAGGTCACGACCGACAAGAGTCATACGTGTGTTTCGAAAAGTTCTAGTTAGTCCACTGAGGTGAATTGAACCCAACCCTGCTATCTCAAAGAATTAAGTCTGAATAGACCTGAAGTACCTTAAACCTAGTTCCCATAAGGTTCCAGTGCAGTTAGGTGCAGTAGAGTCCAACCAAGCTCCAATCTTCGATTTTATTGGACTAGTTCAATCATCAAGCTCAATAAAAGAATACAAATGCTATGCAGATGCTATTTACAATCATGCAATTTTTCAAAGGATTTGAAAACAAAGAGAGGAATTTTTACACAAAGAATTTACAAATAAAATAATTTTGGCACTCAAAGTATATACGTCTATTTACACGGGCGTGTCGCTTTATTTTACAAGAATTAAAGAATTTACAGGTTTTAACAAAGTGATTTATTTAGGTATACAAAGAATTTTATGTATTTTATTTATGATTTATTTATTTATTTATTATGATGGTTTTATTCCTCAAATTTATTTGAAAAATCATTTTGAAAACTATAGTACAAAATAATTTTTTGCAAATATTTACAAACATTTGAAAGCCATTTTGCAAAGATTTTGCAAACACTATATACATTTTTCAAAATATTTTTACAATCATTTTCAAAATCATTTGCAAATAGGTTTTCAAGTCTTTATTTCACACAAATAAAATAATTTTGCAATCAAAATATTTTTACAAAGGTTGAAAATATTTCACAAAAAGTTTTCCAAACAGTTCACACCATTTTTCAAATCATTTTGCAAAAATATTTTTAACCTGATTTATTAATCAGTATATACAAAAAGAATCTGAGGAATAAGAAGCCTTATTAATTAATTTTCAATGAATTATATCTTATTTTTAGCCATATTTATTAATAATTATACGAAAGTATGAGTTATGGCTAAAGTATATACAGAGTATATACGACACCCCTATACTTAGCATGAGCTATGTCCTCATAGGTCGGAAAAGAAAAAGAGAAGACATAACTCGTACTGAGTATAGACAAGTCTAAAGAATACATAAATAAGAAATGAAGGAAATAGAAGTTGACCATCCCCCCTATACTTAGGATCAAGTAATCCTAAGTATAGAAGACTGTACACAAAGCAGGGAGGGTCAAGGGTGTGAATAGACATATCAAAGAATTAACAAATCAGGGGTGCACTCCCCCTATACTTAGGACAACGTACGTCCTAAGTATAGAAGACTGTCTAAAAGGGGCGACACCTTTCATTCAAAGAAAGAAATATGAAAAGGAAAAGAAGAAAAGAAGAAAAGAGAGATATATACAGGCAGACAGAAAGATCGTAGAGAATATACGCATCACTCCCCCTATACTTAGGGTGAGATATCCCTAAGTATAGGCAACAACAAGAGTGACGAAACTGAACGACGAAAGAACAACGCGGTGTGTACCCCCCTATACTTAGGGCAAGGTACGTCCTAAGTATAGACACAAAGATATGGCGATAGATCTAGGGCACACATAACATGCGGGAGAACATTATATACAACACATATATACAAGTGATGAAGAACTGGGAAGTACAAGACGGTATCTGACAAGTGAATACCGTACTCTCACCGTCGTCTCCCTGTGAGAACGAGGATGCACTCAGACAGTGAAAGGACACCCGGATATGCAGTTAGGTGGGTGTCAACTACCGGGGACTAACAGATCTGAAAGTAAAGCAGGGACCGGTAGTGGAAAGCAGTCAATCAGCTCAGAAGGTCATCACGAAAGAACGGAGTCGATACTATAAGACCGGGAGGAAGACAGAACAGTACAGAGTCCTCCGGTCAATCAGAGTCTCGAAAATATATGGAAGATAGAGAATAGGAGACATCGTGGCATTCGATGGTCATGAGGTTGGAAGATCATAGGAGACACACCGAATACTGCAAGACATTGCTCAATCCTGCGAGGGTCGTCAAGGTGAGCAGGATCAGAAGACTTAGTCCCGTGATCCGCAGATCGGATACTCAATCAGAGAGGGGACTAAGTACACAACTCAGAAGACTCGGCTTCGTGCTCCAACAGACAGGAGACACCAGAAATAAAACCGAGTACCTAAAAAATGATGTACCCTTCCGCAGATAACCCTCGGGGAGTGATACATGCTAGTCAATGAATAATCAGGACACGACTCGACCTTGCGAGGGCCGTCAAGGCGAGCGGTCGCAAAGGCGTCAGTGATCCATCAGACGGATCATCAGGTATGGTCTCGGTAGGTGACATATCGGCTACCAGCAGAAGAGATCAGAAAGTCTAAAGAATGTGGCAGCATCCCGCAGATAGCCCTCGGGGAACGTGCTGCCAGCTAGGCATGAAAATAGCAGATACCAGAAGCTCGACCTTGCGAGGACCGTCAAGGCGAGAAGGCTTAAAGGAGTGTAATCATATGGGTCCCATGATCCGCAGATCGGATAGGCAACTCAAGTGGGACCAGTAATCAAGTATATCAGACGACTCGATTCCGTGCTCCGCAAATCGGAGATATAGTCAGCAGTGGAAACCGAGCGTAAAGAGAGTGTCACATCCTTCCGCATATAGTCCTCGGGAAGTGATGTGAGCTATATAGTGAACAATCAGAGTACTCTCATCCTTGCGAGGGTCGTCAAGGAGAGAGAAGGGCTCAAAGGAGCCGGGTCCATCAGACGGATCCACAGAAAATGTGGCCTCGGTAGACGGCAGACCATCTACCCGCAGAAGAGACCAAGAGAGCTAAAATGTGTCATAGCCTCTCGCAGATAACCCTCGGAGAGCTATGAACTAGGCAATGAATAATTGGAACATCAAGGCTCGTCCGTGCGAGGACCGTCAAGGGGAGCCATCAGACAGTTGGCCCCATGTGCCGACAGATCGGGCACACAATCACAGAGGGAGGCCAGGCAATCATATTATCTGACTCGGTTTCGGGTCCCATGAAAATGGCGACCCAATCAGTGAATAAAACCGTAGTCCCAGAAATTGTCGCATCCTCCCGCAGATGGTCCTCGGGGAGGTGATGCGAACTGGATCAATGTAGGTCATGGAAATGCTGGCATAAAATCTCAGGTCCTCGAAATAGTGTGAATCCATCAATCAACAAGAGGGCATAAGATCATGTGAGGGACAAAATAATCAGGTCAACCGTAAAACATCCCTCATGTCAATCAAATCTGGCTGAGATGGCACAACAAATAGTCAGGAATCCTCTAAGTGCCAGGGTGGAAGAGTCAGGAGATCAAGGATGGTTCAATCAGGAAGAAGAGAGATCATGCAGGATTCGGGGCACCGTCATCATGAAGCATATATCAAGACAGTCCATCCAAAATCCAAATCAAGATGGGCCGAAACCTCAAAATAGATAGCTCAGTAGAAATATCACGATATCATCCTCAAATCACTGAAGTACATCACATCCTCAATCCGGTGTGCGAGAGCAAAAATTTCTCAATAATGCATCACACGTATGATCATGCATCAACAAAAATCCTCAATACGCTCGTATGCACGTATCCAAAGTCAAATCCACCAAAAATAGTATATCCATCTCAACATCCTAAATATCATGCCCGATTTACACAAATAATCAAGGTAAGTCAAAATCCTCGATGCGGGCCTCAATGATGTGCACAGCATTCCCAGGTGAAGGGAGGGATGATACAGGGTACACGAGGAAGATGGATAAGAAGGGTACACAATGGGGTGGAGAAGCTGATTGAGCGTGCGTGCCAATATCGTGGATGGTAGAAGAGTGATACAGAGGGTACGAGGAGGGTGGACACCGTCAAAATGATGGTTCGAAGAGCAAGCTCTCCTCGAACCGGAGAAGATGGGGATGATACAGTGGATACGAAGAAGATGGTGAAGAAGATGTCGGGAACGAATGGACTTGGCGAAGAAATGATTGAGCTCAAGCGCCAATATCACGACTCGATGCAAATGAAGAGGTATATGTATATACAAGAGAGGTAGAGAGACTCAAAGATGAAAAATGCATGACTCACACAGACGGGACCGTCTACTCTAATAATGAATGAAAAACACAATGGACTCCAAGTCACAATCAATACACAAGGCAAACCCTCAATTCACCTACTCGAGTCAGTGAAGACCGTTAGATAACGGTCATTTATCTTTTCGATTTTAGAGTTAGGTGAGCATCACAAAGTTGTACAAACACTTAGGAGGTTTGATGGGATTTGGGCTCTACTCCTTAGTGTGTACATGAGCAATTAAAACGCATACAATGAGGGGGTTGCTCTCCCCAAGACAAGGAATCCATTACGTTTTATTTTTAGGTCGAGTAGAGTTAGCAGTCCCGATTTTATTGAGGTTATCACTTTTTTTGGGTGTTTTTAATGCACGTGCCTATCGTGGTTCCAATTTCCATTAAGCATCCTAGGTTGGCAAAAACAGAGGGAGAAGATCGGAAAAGCCATGCAAGTCGGAAAACGATGATGCATGCTAAGTAAGAAGACTTACAACGCTTCCCAGCTCTCTCCATGCGGGATGCAGAACAGAATTGAAACCTATGCTAAATGCAAATGCAGACCGAAGAAATCACCCTAGGATAGTAACTGCTATTATCGTGAAGCACCACAAGTCGGTCACTTATCCTTAACCTAAGAGTCCGGTCTTGGCTCACCCCTCCTCTTCTCAAAATGTAGACTGTCTTCAAAAATTCTCCTTCATCTGTCTTCGATGCTCTCTCCTGTTGGCTGGTGTAGAAGAGCCAACTTCGCCTTGCTTGGGTGCATAGGTCCTCCTAGAAGGTCCTCCTTCGCTTGGCGGTCCCTCGCATCAAAGACAAAGAAAGAAGATGGTCAGAACAACCAATTGATAATCTCAATAATAATCAAATAAAGAAATGCATACTGGACATGAGCAAAGAATTAAATAAATAAATGATCAACCATACAAAATCCGTTGCCTCCCCGGCAACGACGCCATTTGATGACTGGGAATTTGCCAAGGTCGTATCTTTCCACAAGGCGGAGAGACAGTCACTGAGTTGACCTCAGACAGACTCCCAGATCGATCAACAATTAACCCACAATCAATGTATGCAATGAATATCCAAAAATGTGGAGTTAAAATTTATTATAACTCAATATATATATGAAAATACCATATATAAATTTTTTTTTGTAATTTTTCAAAACCATTTTATAATAATTTTTTTGTATTTTTTTAATTTAAACAGTACAAAAAGGGCTTCTTTTTCATTTTTAATAATTAGGAAAAAATGCAAAAACCATGAAATAAAGTATGGGCGTGCAAGTACATCACATGAAACATTTATCCTAATTTTTCTGAATTTTTAGAAGCCTCATAGGTATTTTTAATAAATAGATCAAAGACACAAAAATAATACAGCCTGGTAGGGGCATTTTTGCAAATAAAATGTCATCCAGGGGCATGGGTGCAAAAATACCTACAGAAATAAACATTTATTTATGTTTTAGGGACTAATTTCCAATATTCAAAAACCATCAGGGTTGAAGTGCAAATTTCACGCGCCTCACGTGGGACTGCACGTGAGGCGTGGAAGGACCTAATGGTAATTCTATAAAGTTCAGGGTCCTTTCAGCAAAATTTACAATTTTTTTACAACACAATATTTATTTTACAAAACTAAAAATTAAATACAAAAAAGACGAGGGCTGGATATGCAATTTTCCCCCAATAGGCGCTTCATCCGATGGCTGATCTGCATCCACTAATCCACGTGGCGCCTCCACGTGGGTCGATGACGGTTCGCGATCCACGGCTAGGATTAGGTCATCCAAGATGATCTGACGGTCTGAGTGTTGGAGGATCGGACGACTGATCTTCGACCTGGGGCCTTCGTCTTCATCCAACGGCGGGGAGCACACGTGCAAGAACAGGGAAGAGAGCTCACCGGGGCGAGCTTCTTCTGCCTAGATCTCGCTCCTCCGCCGTTCATCGCTGCACCTGAGGGTCCCATAAGCTTCCCGGCAGGATGCTTGATCAGCTGGAGGTGCTGGATCGGACCGAGGTACCCTGGAGTGACGCCACGAGCTCGGGGAAGGAACGCAGCTCCAGGTACCTCCGCCGGCCTTGGAAACGTCTCCTGGTGCTCTTCAACGCACCTAACCTGCACAGGAGCAAGGCACGGCTCGAGGGCTTCACCCTCGACCTGGGGTTTGAAGCTGTTAGCGTTAAAATGGGCGAAATGGTGAAGCTTCCGACGAGCGGCGGAGTTGAGGCTTCGGTTCGCAGATCTGGAGCAGATCTGGTTGGGCTGGAGTGGTTTGGAGGTGTAGAAGCGAAGGCTATCGAAATGAAGGCGGAATGGTGTTGGAAAACGGTCGATGGCACGGTGAAGAAGTCGCCGGAGCGGAGCTCCGGCGAACTTCGAATTACCTTATCTACGCTAATCTACTACTCTAAATACGGAATAAAAGACAGAAATAAAATGCAGGAATGAAATCTAACTAAGAAATGTAAAAGGCACAGCTCTTAAACCTGGGGGCCTCCAAGGAGCAGGGCGGACGCCGGAGCTCCACCGCGACAAAACTCTCCCCCACCTTGGGCCGAACCGAGGTGCTGGGAAGCGCCTCCTGTCACGAGGGCTACCCTAGGAACTGATTCAAGCTTATTGGGAGGATGAAAT
Source organism: Ottelia alismoides (assembly GCA_037367405.1). Classification (NCBI taxonomy): domain Eukaryota; kingdom Viridiplantae; phylum Streptophyta; class Magnoliopsida; order Alismatales; family Hydrocharitaceae; genus Ottelia; species Ottelia alismoides. The sequence continues at coordinate 99,960 of JAZKJV010007386.1, read as the reverse complement.
TGGCCAAATTCGGCCAAGGAGGAAGAAGAAATTATTTATAGACATCCCTGGAGACCTTTATTGACTGGCTAAAATCGAAGAACCAGTGGTATGTACAAGTGATCTAAGTAGACGGCGATGATCATGATTCATCTGGGAGAAAAATCCGTGAAGAACTGAAGGTGATGGAGCATCAGATCATGCGGGAAAAATGGCATAAATCAAGGGACGTGACATGTCTGACGAAAATCAGAGGCGCAGGGGGAGTTGACCGGAGGTCAACACTCTTTGGCCCCTGATTGGTCCACATCGACCAGATCATGACCCTTTTATTTGATATATTAAATGAATTAATTAGATTTTTTGTATAAAATAAAAAATATTTATAAATTAATGTAGTATTTATTTATGATTTTTATTTATTTTTTAAAGTATTTTATTATGGTTTTATTAAAATAATGTATTTATATATTTATTTTTATTTTGTTTACTTTATTTTATTATTTTATTTTCTTATTTTATAAATTTATAACTTATTTTTGTGAGTATAAATATATTTTTATTTAATTTTTATGAGTTTATTTACATATTTAAATAAATGTGTATATGTATATGTAGGTATACTTATAGTTATTTTACCTATATATTATATACATTTTATTTATTTAATGTATTTTATTTGTTTTTATTTTGGATTTGTATTTTTAATAAGTTATGTATAATATATACATTATTATAAAAATATAGGTGAATAATGAATAAGAGAATAAAATCCCCTTTTATTTATGTACATTCTTAACATAGGTATTTTGCCTATGTATTACATAGGCTTATTTTATTTTATAAATTATTTTTAGTTTTATTTTAATTTTAATATGTACATGCATCCTACACATTCTTTACAAGATTCTAAAAATATAAATTTATAGAAACAATAAATATTGAATAAAATGAATATTTTAATCAGTACTATATACAAGGAGGGTCAAAAACCTAACTTCTACAGATGAACTCCAAAAATTATGAAACCAATTTTATTAAAAAGTTCTTGGAAAGCTATATACAATTAAAGACGAGTTTGGGTGATTTGGAGTTTTTATTTGCAAGATATGGGTCCGTGAATTTGAGATTTTGGCTTTTTATTCTGTGTATAGAATGCACACTGGGCATTATTTTTATACAAACTCAATTTTGTAATTTTATTTACAACATTATCTACAACTATTATGAACAAAGTTTCTTTATTTGATGAATAAATAATCATATACAAAATAGGTGCCAAAAATGCATAAATAAATGAATAAATAAATGAGGTATTTATTATATAATGGCCCTTATCTCCCCCTACTTTATTCCTTGTCGACCAATTCCATGCTGGCCTTGGTCTCGGGGTTCGGGTCATAAAATATTTGCAATGTTTTATTCCTTTTTCTTTTCTTCCCTTTATTCTATAATTTTGGCATTAAAAACCTTGTTCTATGTACAATCACTACAATAAATAATGAATGCTATTATGTACAAATTGAGGCTATTTACATGCATTTGTCGGGGTTTTTAAGGCCAAAATGATAGAATAAAGGTGATGAAATGGAGATTCATCACATGCATACATACATACACACGCGCGCGCGCACACACACAAACACACAGACACACACACACACACACACATACACACAGACACACATACATACACACACATACACACACAGACACACACACACACAAACATACACTCATACATACACATGCACATACATACCTGCATACATACATACATAGAAACACACACACACACACATACACACACACACACTCACTCATACATACACATACACACACCCATACGCATCCACATGCACATACACGCATGCATGCACACACACGCATGCGCGCGCGCACACACACACACACATACGCCCACACGCACACAAACACACACACATACATGCATCCATGCAAACACACATACATGCATGCATGCATACATGCATGCATGCACACATACGTACACACATGCACACATACATACACACATGCATGCACACATATATACATGCATGCACACATATGGACATACATGCACACATACATACATACGTACATACATACATACATACATACATGCGCACATACATACATACATGCATGCATGCATACATACATACATGCACACATACATACATACAAACATATATACATACATACATACATACATACATACATACATACATACATACATACATACATACATACATACATACATACATACATACATACATACATACATACATGCATGCATGCATGCATGCATGCATGCATGCATACATCCATACACGCATACACGCATACACGCATACATACATACACGCATACACACATACACACATAGACACACACATACATACACACACATACATATATACAAACAAACAAAGATACATACATACACACACACACATACATACATACATACATACATACATACATACATACATACATACATACATACATACATACATACATACATACATACATACATACATACATACATACATACATACATACATACATACATACATACATACATACATACATACATACATACATACATATATGCATGCATGCATGCATGCATGCATGCATGTATGCATGCACACACACATACAAACATGCATGCATGCATACATGCATCCATCCATCCATACATGCATACATGCATCCATACATGCATGCATCCATGCAACATGCATACATGTATGCATGCATAATTGCATGCATGCATGCATAATTGCATGCATGCATGCATGCATGTAGGCAGGCATGCACGCTTGCGCGCGCGCACACACACACACACACACACACACACACGTACACATGCATGCATACATACATACATACATACATACATACATACATACGTGCACACATATACACACACATACATGCACGCATACACACACATACATGCATGCATACATGCATACATACATGTTTATATATATATATAATATTCAAGGAGGGACCATATTATAAAATTAAGATACTAAGTAAGTGAAATATAAGAATCAAGGAGGGGTCATGACCCCTCCATGAGATATATTGGATCCGTGACGAATCCACAATTCATGTACCTTATTCTTTGATCTTATCTCAATTCCCTGGATAATTCATTCAATAAATCTCTTGAAATAATATAATAATTTATCCACAATATGTGTGTACTTAGGGCTAATTGTTGTATATTAAGTTCTTAATAAAACTCCTATCTTTATTTTGTATATATTCATCTGTATATTGACCTAATTTTACCCATTTCTAATTAATTTATACCTACTTCAAAATAAAAAAAGTAATTCCATTGTGCACTTATCACAAACATTTATAAATAAAATATAATTGAAAAATACTATCTTATATACCTGTGAAATAAAATCAAACCCTAATTCAGAGATTGATGAATCTCCATTTCATCACCTTTACTCTTTCATTTTTGCCTTAAATCCCTAGATAAATGCATGCATATAACATTAACTTGTACAAAATAACACTCAATAATTGACTGATAATACTATATAAATTTGGTATTTAATTTCAAAATAAAATAATAAATGAAATAAAAGAAAAAGAAATGAAGTGTCAAAGGCACTGAATGATCCTTGATCCAGAGACCAGGTTGATATTGACTTGGTCAATAAGGAATAAAGTAAGGGAAGATAGAACAGATAAATTGTACAACAAACACGCAAAACCCTAATTTTTATTCATTAAAAAATAACCTTTTGAGCCCTATTTTATTGTCCATCTTTTATACCACAAATAAAGAAACCCTTAACATGATTGTACAACAAAATACAAAGAAAAATATACAATTAATTTCAAATAAAAATAATACATAGTGCACTTGGGACACACAGAACAAAAAGCCGTATACAAAACTTACCAGACATGTATCTCCTCCATACATACTCTAAACTGACCAAACTCACATTTATTATTCATAAAATTAAATTATCTATTTAATTAAGGTAGTTTCACTTAATTTGGAGTTGAGATGCAAAAGTTAGCTTTTGGGTCCCTATTGTACTGTATACTTTTATATTATATTCATTCTTTATATTTTTAGCTTTATTAAATTTTTAAATATTTTATATACTATTTAAAATATATTTAATTTGTAATAGTAAAATAAAAACATAAAAATATATTAAAATAAATACTATGCTATAATATATAGGTACAAGATACCTATATAATACATATACACATTTTTAAGTAAATAAATAAAATTAGGAAAATATAATAAAATATATAAATGTGTAATTAAATAAGTTATAAATATATAAAATATTTAAATACAATAATAAAAATAAAATACAAAATAAAATAAAAACACTTAAAATACATATATATACCTATGCATATACATGTAAATATTATCATATAATAAGTAACGTTGTAAAAATAAACAAAACTCATAATAGAATATACATAAAATAATATTTTTTTATGTTTGACCTAAAATTATTAAAATAGTTTACTATTTTTATCTAATTAGTAAGGGCTTTCTATGCCCCTATTTTCTGCCCAACCAGGGCGCGAGGAAAGTTGACTCTAGGTCAAATGTCCTTCCCTACAGTCGCCCGTGTTAGACCACACCAACCCTCATGTTTCTCTGATTTTTTGGAGAAAGTCCACTGCTCAAAACATCTCTAGCCCTTCACCAAAATCCTTCCCCATGCCTCCCTTGACCTCGCCATTACTCTAAATCCCTTGTACATACATGTCATTGCCCCTATGTTGTGATCAACCTTGACCCATCTCTTGTTCTATAAATAAACCCCATTTCCCCTTTTGACTTTAGATCCCGAATTCACATTGTGACCCTAATAGGAATTAGTCGAGTCAATTCCCAAGTGACACAAGGAGCTCCCGAACCCTTGTTAGTGTGGAGAAGAGGCGAAGATCGAGGTCTAGTTGGCCGGAGTATCCGCTAGCAGAGCTTCACTGCTCCCTGACAATCTGTTAGGTATGAGCTGCTTAGAGTAGGTACTTAGCTTACATTTTCGATTCTTAGCGTAGATTTAACTCTAGTTATGTTTCATTTCCATTAGTTTAGATTTAATTTCAGATCTTCGATAGATGGAGCATCATGCTCCAGCTCTAATTCCCCCGTACCTCGAATGTATTATGACTCATTTTCACCTCATTTTCCATCCCCATTGCATTCTCTACATTTTCCCCATATTTTCACCTTGGATTCTACAAGGATCCGAGCTATCGAGCTCCTTTCATTGCCCCTTCACTGGAGGTCCTCATCCCATGCGTCCACTTGCTGTACAACTTCAATTTTAGGTCGAGGATCTTTGCCTCAAGCCACCCTTTCTTTTTGTGCAGGAACCGGGGCTTTGTAACACATGGACTGAAGTTTCAAAGCCCATCTTGGAACTCTCGGTGCCCTTGTGTTCCAGGCCCCCATCGATGGGGCCCGGACCTGATTGACACCTCTTGCTGACGTAGGGAGGTTCCATGAGTCTTTTGCACCCATCAGCGAGGCAATTATAAGCTGGAGAGTAGAGACCAGGCGGATCAAGGCTCGCCCTAGCTTTATTCTTTGGGTGTTCTTCATGACATCCCCAGACCGTTTGATCAAGAACTGGGCCTAGATCTAATCTAGGCCCTTGATTCAAGGCGAAGAAGTACACAATGCGAGCCGTTAGATTAGTTCAAGAGCATCCACATGGAGAGAGCCCCACCATCTGATTGAGCGCCCTGGGTAAATTATTTAGTAACATCATCGACTTTTTGTATTTATAATACTACTCTCGAATTCAAATCTAGTCACATACGCATTCACATCTAATATCTATACACATTCACATGCTACCATCACACTCACATCTACACACATTCAACCCCAACAATTTCACATTCACATTATCTCTCTACACCTTCAGAAACCATCCTCACATTCACATCTATGCACTCGATCATAAAATATCTTCACGTTCACATAATAAACATTCCATCATGACTTTTACACACCTTCCTACATGTTGACGATAAACATCTAAACACTTCTAGTCATTTCAACATCCTCTAATATACAACATAACTTGCCTAAATCATAGTATTCTATAATGAAATCTAACATTTATATGGAGCATTAATAGAATTTCACATCAAATATTGCAATTTCACATCACCAAAAACATACCATAACATTTATACAACTATTATTTCTTTTAAAAAATGTTACATAAGTTGATAATAAGCACTAACATAGTTTAAGCATTTCATCAAACACCTTATACACAATATGAATTTTCTTAAACTATTTTAATTCGGAATCGAATCATACATTTATATATTACCCTAATGATTACTGGTAACAAGGCTCTGATCTATCAGCGTGACAAGCTAAGACAATAATTGTCGTGATGACAAAAGCCTCAATCAACCAACAATTAATCCACAATAGGATAAATAAATAGATAATGTGAAAGCGAGTTAAAATTTATTATAAATATACAGTGGATGTATATAGATGTAAGTATTGTAGAAGTCAAACAAATGGAGTAAAATGATATAGATTGATAATTATTAAAACTTATCTCTAATTAATAATGACTATTTTTGTATTTTCTTGCTTTATTCTTGTTTTTATGTGGGTTTTTACTTATATGTAACTTTATGAGTTTTTCTTATTTTTATATATAATTATTTATTATTTATTTTATTTTTAATTTTTAAAATTTTAGTTTCTTTTTATTTTTTTAAACATTGAAATATATATTTATGTATAATAACGTAGATATTCAAGATATTATAAGTAATAGATAGATAATACAATCAATATATGTTATAATATATTTCAATATTTAAAAAATATAGGAAATAAAGCATTTTTTATTTTTATATTTTTTCTCAATTTTTGAAATTTGTATAAAATTTTTACTAATATTTATGTGTTTGAAAGTACTAACTATAGGTCAAACAATGGACATATTAATTATCCGAGATTGTTTTAGGTCAATAAATATAAATAAATCCAAAGTTAACTTGAAACTATTTTAAATATATAGTATACATAGAAAATATTCGGAAATAGAAACTTATATTTTTGGACTTTTCTTTAATTTTTATATTATGTCAAGATTTTTAGGGTTTTATAATTTTAGGCTTTATATTTTGTATGTTTTTGGGATTTTTGAATATAAGGTGAATTATATATATATATTTGGGATTTTTAGTGAAGATTTTCTATTTTTTATGGATTTTTATGTTTAAATAGGGAATAAAATCATTTTTTGGGTTATCAATAAACAGGAAGTTTGTTATTGACAAATTTCGAATTTTAAATTTTTTATTTATGGAGAAATAAAATGTGAAGAAAACATGAACAAGTGAAGTGTTCTCGTAACCCAGAACCGTCACAAACAAAAATTATTTTTCTATAAATAAATAAAATGAATGTTAGTGCTAATATTTTACATGTATAACTAATATGGATCAAACTCAAAGAGACTAAAATACTCGAGGTTTATTTAATTATTTATAATTAATAAACAAATCTCCTTTTTTGTTATTTATACATCTTTTATGGATTTATATTTTTCTGAATTTAAAAATATTTTTATATAGTTTTTTTCTTTTTAATTTTTAATGAAATTTAATTTTTTAATTTTTTATCTTTTAATTCAAAAAAATCAAATAAAGGAAATTCATAAACAAAGAAAACAATGAGATGTTTTATATTATTTTAAAATAGTTAAAAATTCAGAATAAAAGTCTTTATATTTTATAATTTTTACTATTTTTGTGATTTTTATGTGATTTTTAAATTCTAAACAATGAATAAAAATAGAAAAAGAATGTAAATTAAATTTAATCTACTAATTTTTATTTTAAAAATTGTAAATAAAAAAATAAATTAGAAATTAATTACAATTAGATGCAAAATTTTCAAGCTTTTAAACTAGCACAATTATGTATTTTTTGAAATTTTAATGAAGTTTTATGAATTTTTATTTGTTTTACATATTTTTCCATTTTTTAGTTTTTCTGAATGAATTTTTGTATGAAATTTTTACAAGTGATAAAATTATATAAAAGACATTAATAATAATTTTTTAGATATTTTAAATGTTTTTGAATTTTTTGAAATTTTAAAGCCATAAAGAGTAAATAACAGTTGTTTTTTTATTTTAAAAAAAATAAAATTCAAAATATTATTGAAGTAAAAACAAGTGAATAAAAACTTATCTTAATTTTTATTTTTTTAATTATTTAGGCATTATTAAGAGAAATTAATGACAAATCATTTAATCTGTAGTGGGAAGACTAAAATGTGAATATATACATTTTCATGACAAACCCAATGATATTTTTTTAATAAAAGCAGGATTAGATTTGCAAATTATACACAATTTCATGTGCCCGCGCAAATGAATAAGTAAATGGATCTCCTAATTGTTTTTTTAAAATCTTTGAAGAGAAAATAGTAACACAAAAGCTTAGATTAATTATTGGAATGTTTTTAAGATGCACGTGTCGATGCAAATGAGTTCCAATAAAATGGACTAAAAAGTAAATATAAAAAAAATAATGATATAAAAGAAATTGTTCAAACATCCACAATCTCACACATGTTCACTTGTAACTTATATACAATTAATATGAAGTACATGGAAGGAAGCATAAAAGCACCACTAGTGTCTATGCCTCACATGTGGATCTGGAAGTTCTGATGTGATGCAACTGATCTGATCGAGCGGATTTTAGGAATGAATGGAAGGTCCAGATATGATCTGGAAGACCTGATTATTGATGGGATGCCAATCAAGCATCCCTGAAGAACTACAATGAAGGAGGTGGCTGATGAAGTTCGATCACCTTGTGCTCCTCTGATCCACCTTCGAACCAACATCTGAAGGCTTTAGGAGGAGCCTGACAATCTTCTGCAATGATACAAGGTGGGAAATAGGTCCGGGCCTCGTTGATTGGGGACATGGAGCTCAAGGAAATGTATATTTGCAACCCTTCTTTCAGATGCTCAAATATGCTTTAGGTGAAATCCCTACAGCCTGCACGTTATTCCTTTCTCAGATGTGAAGCTCTGGAGGCAATTATTATGAAAAATTAATAGGAAATGAAGAGGGTGGATCGATCTCCATTGAGGTGGAGTAAGTGAGATCAGAATCTCAGATCCGAGAAGGATCTGAGGATCAGATTGTGTCAGGAAGTTGGCAAAATGCTTGACGAAGATGATGAGATGATCGGAATTGATTATAAGCGCACAAAGGATCTCTGATTGGGCATATCGAGGGTTAATCAGAATCTTGCAAATCTAATAAAAAAACGAATGCCACTGAAATAAATGTGGAATCAAAAGGAAATTATGCTATGGTGCAAGTGGTATGGTCTTGGCCTCAATCTGGCTATGGATGGTTGGAGAAGCTCGGCTCACTGGTGAAGCTCTAGGGCCAGTGCTGGATCTCACGTTTCAACCTAAATCACATGCTACCAATTTCAAAGCATCTTCGTTGTCACCTAATGTGGCTCTGGGAATCAATCTCGGAGGGAAAAGATGTGGAAAACGTATCTGATTGAATCAAAGTACATGAGTTCTTATTTATAGAGCTAGCGAAGGGACATATTTGAAATTCGAAATGGGCGTGCAATTCAAGGCAGTTGGAGTAAAAAAAATAATAAGGTGTGAATTAGGATTATTTGGATGATCGAATAGAGAAGAAATCAGAAAAAAGGAGAGGAGATCGGGTCAGGGGAAGTCAAGGAAGAAGGGAGATTAGACATTTATTCGGGTATTTGGGTTAGAAAGGGGGAGTTGACCCGAGTCAACACAACCAAATCCGACCAAGAGGAACTCGACTTGAGTAATGTCAAACAGAAAATGACAACAAGGATGAAAATAATAAAAATAAAATTGAAAATAAATAGTTAAAGAATTTGAATTTAAAAATTTTTTTAAAAAATAATGTTTATAAATAAATAATTTTGGTGATCTTTAATTAATTAAATAACTTAATTAAATAGGGTAAAATAAATAAAAACCTTTATTTATAGGTATAAAATACCTATATATACAACACATAAAATTTTAATCATTATTTTTACAAAAAAATACATAATTGAATAATTTATTAATTTACAAAATACTTTAAGGATTTTAAATATATTTTTATTTCATTTTATGGATTAATTTAATAGGTTAATTAAATATGGTTGTATACAATATATCTACATGATACATGTAATAGAAATATACTTATTTTATTTATATTCAATTTTGTTCATTTTATTTGTATTTTATATAAACAATATAAAAAATATATAAAATAATAAAAATAAAATACCTTAAAAAATATAGACAAATAGATAAATATATGTACAATATAGAAATAATGTATAATATCAATAAAAAAAGCCAACTTTCATATCTTAACTCTCATTTTTATGATGTTAAACTTTAATTTTAAAGCTTATTTAATTTGAATAAATTGGAAGTCAGTTTGGTATCTTTTGCATTTTTTGTGGAGTAGATGATCCGTCAATTTTGGCTTTATGATTTTTTTAGAGTGTTGTTCCTCTTATTTTGTACAAGGTTCCTTCTTGCAACTATATTTGTTATTTACAACTTATTTTAATGTACAAGTTTCAAGAAGCAAACATTTTTATTTGAGTTTGTTCTGATGATAACTAAAATAGTAGAAGATATATACAACATGGACATTGGTGAATGTGTACTTGTGAAGATTAATTTTCTAGATTTCTACATATAAAGAACCTATCACCCCCTACTTTATTCCTTGTTGATTTGGTCCAATCTTGACCTATTCTCAAGTTTAGGATCTACCAGTATTTATTACACATATATATCATCTTCTTATTTCTTTTCTTTTCCTTTATTTATTTATTTTGAATTAAAATAATAATAAATACATAATATTTTCGGATGATATGAGATTATTAAAAGGTGGGAATTAATGATACATATAAGTATTTTATAAGGGATTTTAAGTCAAAATGAATGAATAAAGATGATGAATTGGTGATTCATCATCACCCTATAATTTACCTTTGTTAGTCCCTTAGCAAACCCTTATTTGTAGAATAATGAATAAAAAGGAAAGAAAAAGGAAGAACTGAGTTCAATTTTGATTTTTAAATTAATCTTCATAAAATCAAAGTATTAAGCTCAATCAGACCTTTGGATTATTAGTTTGGTTGAACCTTATTGGGAATAAGATTTAAGACTCGACGACCTTTAAGTTACACAAGTCTCTATTTAGTTCTACTCGACAGTCAGGTCAATTCAAGTCCTCATATTTCAATATTTCACAAATATTTTCCATAATTATTTTATGAAATTAACAATTAATTTCACTAATTGACAATCACATGGTTCTTGATTAGGACTGTAATTTCAGCAGTGACCCCTACTCACTAAAATTAACATATCTCAATCAATTTAAATCCAAATTAGACAAACTCAATTTTCAAAGATTGCTAACTTGATTTAGGACAGAAGTCAAGCGATATTTCACGCATTTCGAGGCGTATCAAAATAGTAATTAACTCATTAATCATGTTAAGATTCGCAGTCCCGCAACAATGCATACATGTTCATTAAAACCACATCTCGAGCAAACGGAATCCGAATTAAGTAAACTCAGATCCTATGGTTTCCTTATTTAATAGGGAATAAAATCCAAGTGATTAATTTGTGTTTAAATATTTTAAACATGGCCGAATATATTCATTAAACAGATCTGCGAAAACAAATGCGACAAAAACATTCGCGACCTTAACAAACCCAAGTCGTCTTAGGTTTGCAAATCATATTCGGAACCTTCGACCTAAGGCTCTGATACCACTTGAAGGATATGGTATTATCCTCAAACGCATCACGGAAGCGTGATCGTCGTATCGGATACAACGCAGAACGACTAGTCGTACTTGTTGTTCTGTGCAACGGAATTTAAAAAATTTTTATGCGATGAAACCACATGATCGAAGAACGATTCTCGGATCGTTTCATCTATAACAACTGCAAGTATAAGGAATACCTCTTGAAGTGTGGTTGATCGAGTCTCTCAGAAAAGAGACCTCCTGTCTCAAGTCCGATCATCGGAGAGATCGCTTGCGAGCGTGGGGATGAACCCGTGATCCTCGCAATCCAACAAGATGATCCAAGCACGGTTAGCTTCTGATGTCTTCGTACGAGATCAAACGTCTTCTTCGTGAGCGTAGCACTCCAAGAAGACGGAGAACCGAAGAATGTCGAAGCGGCGGCGCAGTAGCGAAGGCGACAACGAGTCTCTCCTCTAGGGTTTTGGTGGATGGCCACCAAGAAGAGGGAGAGAGAGTTGGCGTGTGAGAAGGAAATGAGAGAGAGAGAGAGTTTACTCCAAAATTGCATAACATTAGAGAGCATGGTATGCCTCTCTATTTCTAGGGTTTTGGGATCCGTGGATCTCAATCCATGGGATATATAAAATCAATGGATGAGATTGATTTATGTCCAATCCAATGGTCAAGATTGTTGTTGGTAAAAGACAACAATTTGTGATTTAATTTAGATCAAATATATTTGATAAATCAAATACAAATCAATCTCAAATCAAATCATCCAAATAAGGAGAGAATATACATGGATATTACATCTCCCATGTATAACAAGGTGGACGGCCACCTATTCCAAGTAGGACTTCGTGGTCGTCCCCTTTTTTTCCATATGGAGGCAATCTCATGAGATTTCATGAGATTGCATATCTCCATGGAAATCTCCATTATTATTTCCAACAACTTTTGTTGTGATTTATTTTTAAAAAATAATTCACAATTAATTTTGAGAATATTGCAATCATACCATTGGAATTTTGTGAATCATATTCACAATCCAAAACAAAATATAATTTACATTTTCAATTAATTATACAATGTGTATCCAATACACTCTGTGACTAATCCTTTCAGTTTGGGAGGACGACCTTCTGCAATATAGTCTATCAGACCTCCTTCATGACACCGTTAGATACATCTGCCTTTTGTCTCATTTATGTTAAGCCATGCCACTTGCCAATGGAGATCAAGCATAAGTCACTTTGGGTAGTTACAAAGTTATTATTGGATCCCAAAAGTATAGGAGACCAGAGGAAAGTAGAGTTGGCAGCCCTGAAGGGAGTAGTGGTAATACTTCAAAGAAGGAGATAGTTGGTAAGAGGTTGGTGATAGATGGTTATCGACAACAAAGGAGGGGCGTCGAAAATCACCGGTGACAGGGATTCGAGGGGGGGGGGGACTTGTGAAATGAGCCTTGGAGTCGAGCATGCGCTCTATTTACAGACACTGGCAAGCACACTTAAGTACTCACCCAGTGGCCCGTAAGTGCTTGCCCGCTCTTTGACATATGCCTACGTACCCTGTACCTTTAAATCCAAATGGGCGAGGAGACTGAGCGAGCACATGTGTTTCACAAGTGCTGGCCTAGTGGCAGGCGAGCACTTGTGCTCACCTAGTGCAATCCCCCATGTGCACACCAATCTTGCTTTTTTTTCTAGTGCTTGCAATTTGACTGTTTATCTGTGATTGAAAGTGCTATGTAACACCATACTTATTTTAGATTATTGTGATTGCAGTGATCCATGTCATACTATTCGATTAAGAGATAATACTCCCTCGATTTAGGTAGCTTTGTACTACTTAAAGAATGAGCATTAGATGTCTGCTTTGGAGTAGTGATCTGCTGCTTTTCTTTTTTTTTTTGTAAAACACAACCCATAATGTAAGCTGAGAACTAATTTTATAGCTTTGGTCAAATAGAATTTAATGAGGAGGATGGATGAAGACGAGGAATATAAAGGGAAGGAAGGGACCCGGAGAAAAAGAGCAGGACACAACTGACCTTAGAGCTGTTGGAGAGAACTCAACAAATTGCCCGAGATTGAACCCATCCTCTTCCAATGTTATATGATTATAACGTTTAGATATAATCTTGATTAGGGGTGTAAATGGACTAAACTTGAGCAAATCTACATTTTTAGGTTCGATTCGTTTATTTAATCGAGCCTAAATTTGTTTGAGATTTAAATCATTTATTGAAATTGAATATGAATCAAACCTCTATTTGATCGATCAAATTTAATTAAATATCGAACTTTAGAATTTTCTGATGAGGGAGTGAAAAGAAAAGAATATATATATATATATATATGTGTGTGTGTGTATCAGATTGAAATAAACATTCATTCCATTTTAAAATCCGATTCTTCTTCTTTTTAAAAAATAGATTAATAAAGATTCTATTTTTTTGAATAAAAAATAATTATAATATATTTTTATATTTATTCGGAAGAAGGATATGAAATAAGGTGAGGATAAATGATAATTGAGGTTCAGGCTTGTTTTGTTGATTTGATGGAAAAGGAAAGGGAAAGTACTAACACATATAGACGATTTGCACGTTTACGTTGGACCAGTGAAAAGACAACGTTCAGGAGACGCGACTGAAGCTTATCACAGCCGTATTGAACATAAATTGCATATGAAATGCGAAATGATGATACAACTCGATGGAGATGGACGAAGAGAATGAGCTTAGTAGGCAACTTCTTCCACTCAACAAAGTTGTGTTGCATGTTCTACCCAATATGAATGCATCCAAAAGAGATTGACAACGCAGTTTGTTGCCCGTCTCTCAACAGTTTGTTTTAATCTTGTTCTGAATATTGGAGTTTATTGACAAAAAAAATCTCATTTGAGCTTACATGATACTATTCGAAAGGAGAAAGGGATATTTATTTATTCGAAAAAAAAGTGAATATAGCAGGCCTTGCAGTGCAGAGGATGATCTCTTCCAGCATCGGAGAAAGGGGATGCTTATTTCTTCTTCTTTGTGCATAGGAAACAATTAATTAGAAGCTCCAATAGAAAAAATCGCGAAAGTTTTATGGGAAAGAAATGCACTTCTGCTGCGGGCTTTGTTTAAATTCCCTCGTAAAAAAACTTGCAGAACTCCGGCATGGTCTCCTCCTCCAACGCCACCGTCACAACCACCCCTCCACCCTTGCGGTCTCTCATGACGTACACTGCGCCGCCGCCCCTCACCTCCGCCCGGTTCACGTACGCCGGCTCCCCCCACCCGAAATCCGCGACGTGCAGAGGCAGGTTCATCCAGTTCCCCACTATGAGATCTCCACCTCCCAATTGCCACCTCCCCTTCATGATTCTCTCTCTCTCCACCTCCAACAGGTCCATCAACGACCTCAGATACCCATCGTTAAGACTCTTCTTCTTCGCCTCCTCTATCCTCCTCCCCACCTCTTCTATCCTCCCAGTGATCACCTTTTCCACCGTGGCTTCCGCTCTTATGGGAAGTATCGGATTCCCGAGAAAGCCCGGCGGAAGCGGCGGCTCCAGACGAGTGCGCACGTCTGCGGGTACGTAAACGCTCGTGGGTTGCTCGGGTGAGAGCATCCTGGCCTTGCAGGCGGCCTTCCACGTGTGGGCGACCACCGCGGTGAAGGTAGTGAGGCCGCAACCGCCGACCTTGATCTTGGATAGCTGAGTCTCGCTGAGACGGAACATGGAGGTGACGGTGAGCGACTTAGGTGGCGACGGCGTGTCGTCAGCCGTGCAGTAGTCGTATTCGGTATGGTGGAATTGGACGGAGGGCGGCGAGCGGGCCTTGAGGAGGCTGCGGTCGAGGAAGGGCCGCGTGATGGTCCGCGGGTCGACGCCGCGCACGACGTCGGTCCAGGCCGTGATGAAGCTAAGCACCGACACACCGTCACCCAGCATGTGGTGCGCCGCCACGCCCAAGCAGACGTTGCCGCACTTGAACCTGTTCACCTGAAGGAGAACGAGAGGGCAGGGGGCTTCCGGAGAAGTGACTTGGGGAGGTAAGAACATGCTTCGAACTCTGGGACCGGGGGTGAACTCGCCGAACTCCTCCATCGTAGAGTCGCAGGAGGCTTCCACGAAGAGGACGCCCCTGCCGGTGCAGCGTATCTCGACACGTCCAGCATCGTCGTCGTAGCCGAGCTCGCCGGCGAAGGGGTAGAAGGGGACGAGGATCTTGGAAAGGGCCGACTTGAGCTTGCCCACGTCGAAGAAGGAGGAATCCCGATCCATGGCGTGGGGAGTACTGGTAGTGTGGTAGAGGTAGATGGTGGGCACGTAGATCCTGCGGTTGGAGGTGAGGTCGAGGTTGCAGAGCCATATGCGGTGCGTGGGAGTGTCTCCGTCCGGTGTCACGTACTCGGAGCTGAGGATATCCATGGCTTTTGGGCAGAAGGTAAAGTTGCGTGCGTCTGGCTGCAGCGTGGCGGAGGAAAGGAAAGGAAAGGCCTTTCTCCTCCGTCCATGGTGTTGATAGCGAAAGGACAACCTTATTATTCCATCCCATCACCACTGTCGGCCTAATTTCACGGGTATCTATGGAAAAATATCCGGATTAGGTACCTGCTCCACTAAAGTTAAGTGAGCCGGTGTCGGGTCCGATCGAGTATAATCTCACTTCGACCCCCCCTTCGTTGAACCCATCAAAGTCTCTGTTTCGTAACCACGAGCTCGTTCTTTGACGAGATGCACAGGGGGCGTCTCCACGGCAATGTAATAATAAGAATAACCAGTGTTAATGGTCGAATCATTCGAGTTTTTCAGAATGGAGGTAATGGTGAAGAAGTTGCAGATGCTCTATCATGAAGCTCTCCACCACATCCTCCTCGGGCAAGAGTCAGTACCCCACCTTGTCTTCGTCGAAAATGTTGGGATAACAAGTATCCTTAAATCATGTCCTGCAGCAAAGAAGGCACAACAAATATGTGTTCCCACTCGAGAACTAAATGGGTACGATGACAAGCAAACAAACACAAGCAAACAACAAGCAACCAAAGAGATCGGGATTTTTAACATGGATCACCCTTGCTCAGTATGAGCAAGGGAAAATCAAGGGGCAAGACCTGCAATGATTTCACTAAGTCAGAATGAAGTCAAATATTCTTCTCGATTTTGTTATCCAACAAAATCAAAGTACAAGCCACGATTACAAATAATAGTTCATGAACAATCAACGAACTGTCCCTCTAGGTATCTAAAATACCAAAGTGCTCAAATCCAAGAGTCGAAGAGGCTTCCCTGTTGGCTCCTGAATGGAGACCCAAAGCTGATGACTTGCCCCCCTTGAGGTCGTCCAACGTGTGACCTCTCCCGTTGCTCCTCTTGAGCCCCCGACCCTAGCTGTTGCGATAAAGAGAAGATCCACTTCCAATCATGGCTCGAACAACTTGAGAAGAGAGGAAGGGCCCAACTGCACCCTCTCTCTCTCACGCATCTGGAGGAAGATTTTTTTTCAAAACCTTGCTATTTTCTGATGGAATAAGGCAGTCGATAGGTGGTGTTGTGCCCAAAAAACCCCCAGTGGATGGAAAAGATCAGTGTACACTCTCCAAAAAAAACTGACAGCCAAATTGCAAAGAGGTCCCTGAAGGGGACTAAAATGTTGCAGCTTACAGAGTGGGACCGGAAAGAAAAAATACCTAACAACCTACCTCTCCGATCCCAATGGAAATGTATCTCCTAATGATGGTGGTCATGAAATAGCGACGCCACTCAGTTCTCTACAGAGTTGAAGCTTATCATGAGTGAATGCCTTGGTCAACATATCTGAGCGATTCTCATCAATGTGTATCTTCTTTAACATGAGCTTCTTTTGGTCATTTGCATCCCTTAGCCAATGGTATCTCACATCAATAAGTTTTGTGCAAACATGGTGCATGGTACTCTTGCTCAGGTCTATAACGCTTTGGCGATCACAAAACACAACTGGCACACTATCATCTAATCCAATCTCACCAAGAAAGTATTGTAGCCATAACATTTCCTTCCCAGCCTATGTTATTGCTATGTATTCCACCTTGATAGTGAAGGATATGATCAGAATCCTCAAGCGCATCACGGAAGCGTGATGATCGTATCGAATGCAATCGGGAGCGACCGGTCGCACTAGTTGCTCGATGCAGCGGAAATTAAATTTTTCTATGTGACGAAACCATATGATCCAAGAACACTTCTCGGATCGTTTCGTCTAAACCACAAACAAGTAATAGGATTACCTCTTGAAGCGTGGTTGCGATTGAGTCTCTAAACAAAGAGACCTCCTGTCTCAAGTTCGATCCGAAGGAGGAGACGCTTGCGAGCGTGTGGATGAGACACGTGCTTCTCGTAATCCATGTTGATGATCCAAGCCACAGATCTCTTGATCTCGACAAACGAGATACGACGTCTTCTTCACAAGAAAGGCGCGACGAAGTAGACGGAGATCTACGAGCAAACGATCGGGCAGCATAACGACGACGCTGCGGCGATGGAGGATCTCTCTAGGGCATCCATGGTGGACGACCACATGAGAGATAGAGAGAGTGGGCATGTAGAGAGAAGAGAGAGAGAGAGATAACATTCATTAATCATATATCTTGAAGAGCATGGGATGCCTCATCTTATATAGGGTTTTGGGATCCATGGATCCCAATCCATGGACAACACACAATCAACGAAATAGATTGATTTGTGTTTCTTCCAATGACTAAGATGTTGTTGTAAAAACACAATAACAGGTGATTTAATTTAAATTAATTAATATTGATAAATCAACGTAATTAATCTCAAATTAAATCACATTTGACTAGAGATAGGATAACGAGAAGACCAACTCCCATCCCTAAAAGAGAGGGGACGGCTACTCCTCTCCACATGGAGAGTTGTAGCCGTCCATTTCTCTTGGGAGGAATGGGACAATCTCCCCAAAATATCATGAGATCTCATTATCTCATGATATTTCCTATGACTCTTGTCGTAAATGATTTGTCACAAAAATAATTCCGAATTATATTGTGGAAAATATCAATCAAACCATTAAATTATGTGAATCTCATTCACAACCCAAAACTAAATGTAATTATATTTTAATTAATCATCCAATGTGAATACAATTCACATCAATAATTAATTTACAAATATAAAACACAATATGCTCTCTTTAATATATTATAAATCATATTTATAATATATATGATTAATATGGATAATGCTATCCATATAATTCATATCCATGATAATTAAATCGCATTTAATTATCTTGGATCTCTATTCTCATGTGCCAAAATAATATGAATTACATTCACATTATTCACATCTTTGATAATTAAATCACATTTAATTATCTCAGATAACTCTCCTTATAATATTAACCAAATTCATATTATCTATGATAATTAAATCACATTGAATTATCAATTTTCTCGATGCTCGGATACATATATCAACAAAGAAATTATCCATGAACTCTTTCAAGGATAATGCGCTTTCTCCGCGGATACTCGGAGATAAGGACATGACGATTGTATTGTATCACGTATAGTGACTTGGATATTGAGATCACATCTCAAATCCAGATCTTGCAGACCTCCCATAGATGTTTGATTAAATCAAAATCGTAGATCTAATCTTCTCATCGTATATGAATCACATTCAGATTAATGTCCAATATTTGGACTAAGATTAGATCACTTCTCTACGAGAGGAGTCACTAAAATCCAGACCCATTTCATCACTCCCTAGGAATGGAAGCGTCATGGTTATACAATCGTTTATGATCACATCACCCTCAGGTATTCCCAATACCTGTACATCCTGTATACTGGAAGATCTAGATTAAACCCGAAGTTATAGATTTCTTTTAGACTGTCTCCTTTAGGGTTCTATCATTAAGTTTCTCATTCGATCATTGGGAGTCGGTATCGATCATATACTTTCCAAAAGCATATATCATACCCAGGTGTTGATCATATACTTTCCAAAAGTATATATCAAACCTACAAATTCATCAAGCTTCCAAAGCAAGACGATAGTGCACCGAATTTGATTCTTTACAATATCTCATGAGTGAGCTCATGCCTTCCGGTTCAGTAAATGAACATGTATGATCCCTTTGACAGATCATATTACTCATATGCCCTTATATGCACACCAACGCGTCGGTGTATAGAACTTGGTTAGGTCATCAACCTATTGGTCTGCCAAGTGTACATACTCAGACATATAGTAACACATCTGTCTCCGGTCAGAGGATGCGTTCTTGTATCGTGACAACAGACGATATAGGACTTTGGTTATCTACATCTCGTTAAGTCAACTCTTTGACCTAACTATCCGACACCTCCGAATCTCTATTCCTATGCAGAGGACTGATGGGTCGCTAAATACGAGTTTTAATCTAGGTTCATTATAGTATGTGTACTTAGCGAATCAATCAAAACCAAGAGAAGATCTCCGTGAAGAGTGTCTCGGCTTTAATTTATATCTCGGGCAAGTCCGTGGTTGAACAGAGGGAGACAAAGGAACAACTTGGGGTTATTTTGAAAACTTAGGTCTAGATTTCCAATGTGTATTTTTTTTAGATTTTTTTAATGCAAAAGATAAATGCAAACTGCACAATGCAGGTGGATTAAGATAATAAGAAAATACACAACTAGGCCAAATTAATTTTAATGTCAAATTAGTTCAATTCAACCAAATTATATTTTCCTAGGATCTTAATCCAGTGATGAATACAAAATATATTTTTTAGAATTTTAGGGGTTGAAATGCCACAACTAAAAATGCACACTTTTTGTGGGTTTTTTTCACAATTTTTCACACAAACAGTAAGCAAAAATCATGAAAAAGCTAGTGAAATGAAAACATGATGCAAGAATACTACAATAATATTTTTGGAATTTTTTGACAAAATATGATTTTTTTTTATAAATTTTTTAGTGAAAACAGAGTGACAGTGAGTAATTAATTCCTAATAAATCCACAATAGCAAATTAATCAGAGTGCGAATTATCTCAAAAAGACATTTAGATTTTCAATCTAGAAGAGTTGAAATTTTGCAAAAATGATGTACGAGATTTAATTAAAAATCAAATATCCAAATCACTCTATAATTTATTTTAGACACAAGACAACTCTATTTTGGATGACACTTTGATAGTAATTCAATCACATTTCAAGGCATCATTTTCAGAGCAATCGTGAGTTAGATATGAATTTAATAGCTCAAATTGGGTAAAATATGTAATATTTCAGTTAAATATTTTTAATTAATTACCCAAAGACCATAAAAATATAAATAAATATCCACGTGGTAGAGTATTAGTTGCTCAACATGAAGATATTTTTCATTGAATAAAATGATGAAAATATGGGTCGAAATTAATAAGCAAACATAGGGTTCTCTATGCAATATCAGAAATTGAAAATGCAATACAAATGGTGCACTGGGGCTGTTTTGGAATTAAAGAAACATACTGGGAACATGTTGCAATTTTAACAAAAATCTAAAAAAAATAAAAGACGACCTTCATTTTCTTCCTTGCACATGTGGTAACGATGGAGGGGATTGGATAGGGCGGGCGGTGGCGCCGCGGTCACGCAGATAGCGGGGCGGCCCCCCAACCCTTTCCCGTACCTCTATTGAAACAGAATGGTTTCATGTGGCACGACGCACTACTTGAGTATTTCATAAGAGAGAGGAAACTGATCAATTCAAATATATTTAAAAGGGGGAAGCTCGGCCTGGATGGGGAGGATGAAAGGCGGTGGTGGCGTGGCCGGGAGGAGTGAAGGCGGGCGGGGAGCTGCTCGCGTAGCGGCGGTGGAGCACCACGGTTCTGGCGGCGCACGGCGGTGCGGCTTGGACTGGTGGCGCGGGTGCGCCGGTGGTGGCGGTGGTCGGCGGCGGCGGTGGGTGTTCCCACCACGGCTGCGGTTTCACTTTTTTTTTAAATTTTTTTGAAATTTTTTAGTGTTGTGTGATGCGTGTTTTTTTAATTTTTCATTTTTTTCCATTTTTTAATTTGGATTTCTTAAACATGGAACAAAAGTGGATATATACAAAAAGGAAAAAATGAAGGTGGTAGTGATGATATGCTGTGATAATGGTGGTGAAGATGATAAAGTAGAATAAATGGAGCTATGTAGGTGGTAATGTGATGTGATAAAAAATACAAAAATAACAACAATACCGAATGATAAAAAGAGAAATTACCTACGATGGACGTGAGTGCCTATGAAGTGCTGACGAGAGCACGATCTTTGCTCGAATCGTTGGCGAGCGATGAGCTCGAGCAGCGCACGGATGCGGCTGCGATGTTGGCCAAGAATCCAACGGATCTCATCGGAGAGTGGGCCGTCGTCGCTCGACCGCGGTTGCGTCGCTGTCACCCATTCAACTCCGGGAACTAGGCTCTCCTCACATAAAGATGGATCAAGTGCAAAATGAGGAGGATGTGATGTATACAAAGAGAAGACATGAGAAGTTATTAAAGTGATAGAGTTGAGTGGGAGGTTGTATTTATTAATGGAATTGAATTGGAGGTTATTAAAAAATGATGGAGTTGAATGGAAGTTGGTGGTAGAAGAGAATTTATTGTAGAGAATATGAAATAAATGAATAATAAATAAATAAAGTAGGCTACTAAAATACAACAAAAATAAAGAGAAGAAAAAGAGTGGAGAATTTACAAAGGAATACATACAACATGTACTCTTTTTTGTTTGCTTTTCTATTATATATTTTTTCTTTTTAATAAGAGATATTTACAACGGAAAAATACAATAAAAAACTATACTCAAAATATAACACAACAATGATTTTTTTGGATTTTTAAGTAATTGAGAAAGATAAAATAAAAAATGAAGAAAGAATGAATATATACATAATACACAATGTACATCTAGGTCCCAAAACCCAACATTTGCAAATGAGATCCGATTTTAATGAAACCACATCCATTGGATAGATAATTTTTTAACTTGAACGTTAAAAGTGAGTTTGATGAATTTGGAATTCATACAGAGCGAGAATTTGGCCGGGAAGGTGGACTTTACAGCCTTTTCTCTTTGGGATCTAGGAGAAATTATTTAAGGTGAAACTTATTTTGTATTTTTGTATTTTTATATACATCTTTATAAATAAGTTAGATAAAGAATCATCTAAAAAGAAGTTGAAATAAAATTATTAAAAAAATAAAGTTTTGAGCTATTTACAGGTGAAAAACTCCTTTAATTTTTACGGCTTTTTATTGTTAATTTAATTTTTACTATCTAATATAAAATAATTATTGTGTTCTATTTACAAGTGTTATTTTGTTAATTTATTGATTATATATATATTTATTTGAGAATTTGCTCAGGGATTTTGCTAAGATCAAGATATTGAGATGATAAATCGTGGATTCATGAAGGACCTGCATCAAGAGGTCAGTCAAATATCATCCTAATTGAGAAAGGATTGCCATCTTCTACTCAGGCTAGAGATCATCTCTTAACAATCATTTGACGGTGCTTGATGAGTCCTCAATCTAACCCTTTAGATATTCATCCAAGCACCAGCCTCTATGATTCAATAGTTGAATCAACAGCTGTATGATTATTAAGATGGCCATGGTACATAACCCTAGTTGTACTAAGGGATCTATTATGCAAATTATTTATTCTTCATTTTAGATCAGGGAATGATATTCGCAATAACATTTATTGCATAGTGGCTCGCCGTGGGCTCGCATGTCCAACAATCTCCCACTAGCCCAAGGAGCCATTAATGGGCTAATCTTTAAACCCACACTCATGTGACAATCAAAAACTATTTAGAAAATAGTTAGGTAAGCTTATAAGTCACTTTGTTCCCGCGAGACTACGCCAAGTCCTTTTACGACACTTGCATATCCCCAGTAACAGTGCTCGCATCTAATGCGAATGTTGCATCTTATGCAACCAATACCCAATCTAGTCAAAGCAATTATAGAGTCCTTGACACTGTTGTTCAATAATTATTATAACCAGTATTTCCATAATACTTATCAGAATACCCTTATTCTTGGAGATCTCTATCTCTAAAGGTATCCAAAGTTAAGACATTTTAGATCACTATCTATATAGTTTTAATTTCTTGAAGATAAGACTTAGAGATCACTATCTCAAAATTCTTGTCATATTTGAAGATTTTTGTTATTAATGCAACCAAGTATTTTATTTCTATACTTGGATTAGTAACAGTTTACTACTCCTACTATATGGTAGACATCTGGCATCCGCACACATTTAGCATACACAACGCCTTTCATAACTGATGCACAAGGGCAAGTAGTTCTAGCATTCACTTCCTCAACTCTTTGAGGTTCTATCCCTTTCGATAGGTCAATACCAAATCTTAAGGTAAGAAAGCCTTTCTTGGAATTTTCCAGAAAATGAACATGTTCAAGGTGTACTACAAATGTGACAGTCCCAATACCCTCTTTTCTTTGCTTCTGAATACCTTCAGAACTAAGATCCAAGAGGTATCTTTGAGATCATATCTCAAGGTATGCAATAGCCAGATCATAAAACACTTACTATCGCTCTTATATCATTCAAAATGATTAGGATATTATCTATATTTAGCATGATGAACACAATGGCACTTCCACTAAGCTTCACATGTTCATGAACATTTTATCTGAAATCATAATATTTATAATTTCATAAAATCGTATGTTCCAGCTACAAGAAGCTTATTTGAGCCCATAGATGTATTTCTTTAGCTTGCACATCTTGCTTTCCTTAACCATGAAGCCTTGGGGTTACTTCATGTGAATATCCTCAGAGAGGTATTCATAGAGGAATGCAATATTGACTTTCATCTTGTAGATGTCATAGTCAAGTTGTGTAGCTATAGTCAGCAAGATTCTGATGGGTTTAAGCATTGTCAATAAAGAGCAAGTCTCATCGCAAGCAATGTCTTCTCTTCCGGTGTGTAACTCATGGCTATGAACCGAGCTTTGAAGGTCTCTACCTTCTCATCAGGTTCCCTCTTTCTCTTGAAGATCCATTTACACCTTAATGGGTATAACCCTTAGTGGATCCTCGAGGGTCCATACAACACTTTTATATGAAGTCTACTTTAGACTTTTATTGCTAACATCCATCTTTCCATGTCATGATCCTCATGAGCTTCATCATATGAAATCCGATCATTGTCAGACTTAACTGACTCATGGAATACGTCCTCAAACTCATTTGAAGAGGTACTAATGTTTCATCTTTAATTATTCTTTTAGTTTCCGATTTCAGGAGCCTCATTATCATCTCAAAATTATATGAGTTCCTTTACTTCATTTTCATATTGATTCTCAAGAGAGTGATCCTCTAAGAATCACATTCTCAGAGATGAGATCTTTTAAGAATCTCAAGGTCATAAAGTAGGTATCCCATACCATTCTTTATTTTCCTAATGAAGTAGCACTCTTTAGTCCTAGATTCCATCTTATTTGCATGGAACCTAATTAAAGATATATTTTGTAGTCTATAGTCTCCACTACATATATATCTTGAAAATTTAGAGGTAATTTTGCTAAAAAAATAATTGCTCAAATCAAGTCACACATGATCCAATTGTATCTCCATATAACTCTATTGAGTTTAGGTTTATCAGGAGTGTGATAGAAATGTTATTCATATCTCCATAAGGTATTCCATGAATTCATCTAATAAGTACTTTCTACCTTGGTTAGATCAAATTCATTTAATCTTCCCTTCAAACTTTGGTTCTAAACCAAAATTATGAAATCTTTGAACATTTCAAAGGTTTCTCAGGTGAAGAGAAAAAATCTCATATCATACATAATCACCAATAGATATCACATATCCATAATGTTCACTATGATATAGATGAACCACATACATCAATATGTATGAGATCCCGAATACCTTGACATCTTACACCTTTTCCAAAAGAAGGATATATTGGACATTTTACTTTTATTACAATATTCACAAGTATGTAAGATTTGAAATTTTTTTAGACATTCTAAAGCTTCATATCTCACTTGTCTATTGATCAAATAAACAGGCAAACGTCCAAGGCTTGATGTTAGATCATTGTCAAATGATATTTATCCTCCTATTGATCCTACAAGGTTTAACTTTCAGTATTAGAAATCTTAATGAATCATTCATTAAATTTTCTAATTAAGTAGAGTCCACTAGATGTTAGATTACTATCTGAAATATATCCATCATAACTCTTTATGATAAGTTTATTCCAGAATTCATGTCTATTTCTAACATTTAGAAATAAATTATGAGTGTATTCTAACATCCAGGTCATAGAGACATTCTCTAAGACTAAGGGCTCCCACTGAAATAATGAAGTCTGTATATCCAATAGAGAATGTTGCAAGAATTGCATCAATATCCATGTAAATGACTATTAAACCTGAAGATCAAATTCCAGTCTTCTAAAACATATGCAGCCCATTGTAAGTGTTGTTAAAAGATTGAGATACAATTAATAGACTTCGATCTTATCAAATAAGAAAGTCAATTTCAATGATTGTATGTAGATGTAGATTATTCTGATGCACTATCCGAGTCCTTGTATAAGGATTCTAGATAGACTTGATAGTCATACCATCAATACATTTAGCATATTGCAGTATTGGCATTCATCCAACTCTTTGGATGTTTTATGGAAATCACCGAAGTACAATCAACTCTTTGAATTTCCTTCTTACTTGGGTCAGACCCATGCTTCCACTGAGCTCTCTTTATCTATGAACAACCATTGCTCAAGACAAAGGATCTCTTTTGTTAAATTCAAAAGAATTCAATTAAAGAGCATTTCAACATTTATACATGCTTCACTAAATTCATACAATATGAATATTATGAAGCTTCATGAATGACTAGAGTATAAACAGAAGAATGATGACACTCATCCTATCTATATCCATCTAAACTCTTAAAACATTGGTTCAGGTGGGTATTCAAACATTTTGAATACATCATCTCTTATAGACCCACCATTCTGCAAGATGCAGTGAAACATGTCATTCATGATTAAAATGTCGAGAGCACATATGTATGCCAGAACATCTTCTTAGGGTTTTATAAAGATTAATTTGACAATTGCGATCATCATCAACAAGTCACTTCCAAAGTACATTCGATGAGATCAAGACTACAGAGACATACAGACCCCAGGGTTGTAGATCTATTGTCTATTTAAGTGTCATTCCTCATTATTATGAGGAAACTTGCACATTGTAACCACATATATTATGTGTCCAACTGCAAATACAATATCTGGATCATGAGTCCAATCCATGATATTTTACTTGTTATTATTGAGTATAACTTTGAGCGGGTTTAATGAATAATTATCTGAAATAAGAAATTTTCATAAGTGTATATATTTATATATATACACTTTACTTTGATTTAGGAATTTTTATATCAAAGTTGTCCTGCCTTGTCAACACTGAAAATTCATTCCCTTAATCACTTTCAATGTAAGAGATATACTTACCATTATATCTCAAGCAAGATCTGGGATCTCCTTCCTTATCTTTGCTACATCCCAATAATATGAGAACCTGTAACTTAGATAAAAAGAAGCGGGAACACATTCCTCCTTTCAAGTCCAACTTGCATCTTCCAATTCGGTCTTTAACACCCGGGCACACCACCCCTAAGTCGATGTTGACCCGTTATTAATTGAACCAACCGTCAACTGGCTTAATACTCGCTATACGCAATCCAATATCACCAAATAATATGAGGACCCGATATTGGGTTCACTGCGTATACGACCTTACTCTTTCGAGAAGCGAAGAACCCGATCCAAATGGATGGTATGCAGGAGCTGTCACTTCGGACATGCATCTCCTACATACAATATATGGTGAAGGAACCCTTCGCCTTGACGGGAGACCATGGATGTCACTTATGTGATCCTCCATATCATATTCAAATTCCAATTAATCATTATGAATCATATTCATTACGATTAATTCCTTTAATGGAAATAACACGTCTATTTATAATAGAGCATCTTAATTTTAATTGGATTCCAACTAATCTAATCATATTAAATTAATGATCGAATTAATATCCAACAAACATTCTTAATTGTTACTTAAATTATGGTATTATCTTAAATACATATTATTTCAAATTTTAATAATTAGAAATACATCATGATTTCTTAAGCATTATACCAATCATACCCGTTGTCATGGCCAGTACCGACGGGAGTGGGACAGACTGCAACCGGTGCAACCTGTTACCGCAACGCTCCCCGACTAGACACCATATCCGCCTCGAGAAAGGATAATGCAAAATAGATCACTTTGTACTTGAGATGATCATCGATTTTTCAATCGAAATTATACCATATAATAATAATCAAAACCATTTTGATTAGTACTATAATGAGATTTGCTAAACAAATCCCAAATCCTATTCAAGCAACATATTTGTTGGAATGTAGATCATATAGATCATGTAACCAATTTGTGATCTTGATCACATCTAATAAATATTTGGTTAGCGTAATGTCATTTATGGAAATAACAATCATTAAATATTTCACAAATATTTATGCACAATTATTCCAAGAAATTAAACAATTTAATTTCACTAATTTCTTAAATGATAAGGTTCTTGATTAGGAAAATATTTTCAGCAGTTACCCTCACTTACTAAAATTACCATATCTCAATCAAATCCAAATTAAGCAAAGTAAGTTCCTAAAGTTTGATAATTTGATTTACAACAGAACCTAATGATTTACACGCATTTCAAGGTGTTTTAAATCTGCAAGTCTCTGGAACTGTTGATACATGTTTACTAAAATGATTATATCTCGAGCATATGGATTCCAAATTACGTAAACTCAGATCGTACGGTTTCCTTATTTGATGGGTAACATAATCCAATTATTATTTTTGTGTTTAAACAATTTAAACAAGGCAGAAAATAATCACTAAACATAGATGCGAAAATGAAATGCAAGAAATCGTTCGCAAATCCTAATGAACCCAAGTCTTCCTCAGTTCATGGATCACATCCAAAACCTTCAACCTAAGGCTCTGATACCACTTGAATGATATGGTAAGAATATTCAAGTGCATCCTAGATGCGTGATGATCGCATCAAATGCAATTGGGAGCGACTAGTCGCACTACTTGCTTGATGCAGCGGAAATTAAAATTTTCTATGTGATGAAACCACATGATCCAAGAACACTTTTCGGATTGTCTCGTCTAAACCACAAATAAATAATAGTATTACCTCTTGAAGGTGGTTGCGATCGATTCTCTAAACAAAGAGACCTCCAATCTCAAGTCCGATCCGACGGAGGAGACGCTTGCGAGCGCGTGGATGAGACACATACTTCTCGTAATCCATGTTGATGATCCAAGCCACGGATCTCCTGATCTCGACAAACAAGATACGACGTCTTCTTCATGAGCAAGACACGCCGAAGTAGACGGAGATCTACGAGCAAACGATCGAGCAGCATTACGACAAAGCTGCAACAATGGAGGATCTCTCTAGGGCATCCGTGGTGGACGACTACATGAGAGACAAAGAGAGTGGGCATGTAAAGAGAAGAGAGAGAGAGAGAGAGAGAGAGAGAGAGAGAGAGAGAGAGAGAGCATTCATTGATTATATATCTCGAAGAGCAAAGGGTGCCTCTTCTTATATAGGGTTTTGGAAGTCCATGGATCCCAATTCATGGACAACACACAATGGATTAGATTGATTTGTGTTTCTTTTAATGGCTAAGATGTTGTTGTAAAAACACAACAACAAGTGATTTAGTTTAAATTAATTAATATTGATAAATCGGTATAATTAATCTCAAATTCAATTATATTTGATTAGAGATAGGATAATGAGAAGACCAACACCCATCCCTAAAAGAGAGGGGACGGCTACTCCTCTCCACATGGAGAGTTGTAGCCATTCACTCCTCTTGGGAGGAATGGGCCAATCTCCCCAAAATACCATGAGATCTCATTATCTCATGATATTTCCCATGACTCTTATCGTAAATAATTTTTCCCAAAAATAATTCCAAATTATCTTGAAGAATAATATCAACGAAGACATTAAAATTAATGTGAATCCAATTCAGATCAATAATTAATTAACAAATATAAAACACAATATGCTCTCTCTAATATATTATAAATCACATTTATAATATATATGATTAATATGGATAGTGCTATCCATATAATTCATATCTATGATAATTAAATTACATTTAATTATCTTGGATCGCTATTCTCATGTTCTAACATAATATGAATCATATTCACATTATTCACATCTTTGATAAATAAATCACATTTAATTTTCTCAGATAACTCTCCTTATAATATGAATCAAATTCATATTATCCAAGATAATTAAATCACATTTAATTATTAATTTTCTCGATGTTCGGATACATATATCAATAATGAAATTATCCATGAACTCTTTCAAGGATAATGCGCTTTTTCTGCGGATACTTGGAGATAAGGATAGGGCGATTGTATTGGTCCACGTATAGTGACTTGCACATTGAGATCACATCTCAAATCCAGATCTTGCGGACCTCCCATAGATGTTTGATTAAATCAAAACCGTAGATCTAATCTTCTCATCGTATCTGAATCACATTCAGATCAATGTCCAACATTTGGACTAAGATTAGATCACTTCTCTATGAGAGGAGTCACTAAAATCCAGACCCGTTTCATCACTCCCTAGGAATGGAAGTGTCATGGTTATACAATCGTTTATGATCACATCACCCTCAAGTATTCCCGTTTTACCATTAAGTTTCTCATTCGATCATTGGGAGTCGATATCGATCATATACTTTCGAAAAGCATATATCATACCCAAGTGTTGATTATATACTTTCCAAAAGTATATATCAAACCTATAAATTCAGTCAAGCTTCTAAAGTGAGACGATCATGCACGAAATTTGATTCTTCTTAATATCTCATGAGTGAGCTCATGCCTTCCGATTCAGTAAATGAACATATATGATCCCTTTGAGAGATCGTATTACTCATATGCCCTTATATGCACACAAGCGTGCCGATATATAGACCTTGGTTAAGTCATCAACCTATTGGTCTGCCGAATGTACATACTCAGACATATAGTAACACATCTGTATCCGGTCAGAGGATGCATGCATGTATCGTGACTGCATACGATATAGGACTTTGGTTATCTCGATCTCATTGAGTCAACTCTTTGACGTAACTAATATGACACCTCCGAATCTTTATTCCTATGCAGAGGACATGCATCAAGAGGTCGGTCAGATATCAGCATAATTGAGAAAGGATTTCCATCTCCCACTCTGGGTAGAGATCATCTCTTAACAATCATTTGAAGGTGCTTGATGAGTCCTCAATCTAACCCTTTAGATATTCATCCAAGCACCAACCTCTATGATTCAATAGTTGAATCAACAATTGTATGATTATTAAGATGGTCATGAAACATAATCCTAATTATACTAAGGGACCTATTATGTAAATTATTAATTCTTCATTTTAGATCAGGGTATGATATTCGCAATAACATTTATTGCATAATGGCTCGTCGTGGGCTCGCATGTCCAACAATCTCCCACTAGCCCAAAGAGCCATTAATGGGTTAATCTTTAAACCCACACTCATGTGACAATCATAGGCTATTTAGAAAATAGCTAGGTAAGCTGATAAGTCACTCTGTTCCCGCGAGACTACGCCAAGTCCTTTTACGACACTTGCATTTCCCCAATAACAGTGCTCGCATCTAATGCGAATGTTGCATCTTATGCAACCATTACTCAAACTAGTCAAAGCAGTTATAGTGTGCTTGACACTATTGCTCAATAATTTTTATAATCAGTATTTCCATAATCCTTATCAGAATACCCTTATTTATGGAGATCTCTATCTCCGAAGGTATCCAAAGTTACGACCTTTTAGATCACTATCTATATAGTCTTAATTTCTTGAAGATAAGACTTAGAGATCACTATCTCAAAAGTCTTGTCATATTTGAAGATTTGTGTTATTACTGCAATCAAGTGTTTTATTTTTATAGTTGGATTAATAACAGTTTACTACTCCCACTGTATGGTAGACATCTGGCATCTGTACACATTTGGCATACACCCAGCCTTTCATAACTGATGCACAAGGGCAAGTAGTTCTAGCATTCACTTCCTCAACTCTTTGAGGTGCTATCCCTTTAGATAGGTCAGTACCAAATCTTAAGGTAAGAAAGCCTTTCTTGGAATTTTCCAAAAAATGGAACATGTTCAAGGTGTACTACAAATGTGACAGTCCCAATACCCTCTTTTCTTTGCTTCTGAACACCTTTAGAACTAAGATCCAAGAGGCATCTTTGAGATCATATCTCAAGGTATGAAATAGTCAGATCATAAAACACTTATTATCATCCTTATATCATTCAAAATGATTAGGATATTATCTATATTTAGCACGATGAACACAATGGCACTCCCACTAAGCTTCACATGGTTTATCAAGATTCTATCTGAAATCATAACATTTATAATTTCATCAAATCGTATGTTCCAACTACAAGAAGCATATTTGAGTCCATAGATAGATTTCTTTAGCTTGCACATCTTGCTTTCCTTATCCATGAAGTCCTGGGGTTACTTCATGTGAATATCCTCAGAGATGTATTCATAGAGGAATACAATATTGACTTTCATCTTGTAGATGTCAAAGTCAAGTTGTATAGCTATAGTCAGCAATATTCTGATGGGTTTAAGCATGGTCACTGAAGAGCAAGTCTCATCGCAAGCAATGTCTTCTCTTCTGGTGTGTATCTCATGGCTACGAACCGAGCTTTGAAGGTCTCTACCTTCTCATCAGGTTCCCTCTTTCTCTTGAAGATCCATTTACACCTCAACGGATCTAACCCTTATAGGTGGATCCTCGAGGGTCCACATACAACACTTGTATATGAAGTCTACCTTAGACTTTTATTGCTAACATCCATCTTTCAATGTCATGATCCTCAAGAGCTTCATCATATGAAGTCCGATCATTGTCAGACTTAACTGACACATGGAATACATCCTCAAACTCATTTTAAGAGGTATTAATGTTTCATCTTTAATTATTCTTTTCGTTTTCGATTTCAGAAGCCTGATTATCATCTCAAAATTAAATGAGTTCCTTTACTTCATTCTCATCTTGATTCTCAAGAGAGTCATCCTCTGAGAATCACATTCTCAAAGATGAGATCTTTTAAGAATCTCAAGGTCATAAAGTAGGTATCCCATACCATCCTTTATTTTCCTAATGAAGTAGCACTCTCTAGTTCTAGATTCCATCTTATTTGCATGGAACCTAATTAAAGATATATATTGTAGTCTATAGTCTCTACTACATATATATATATTTGAAACTAAGAGGTAATTTTTCTAAAAAAATCATTGCTCAAATCATGTCACACATGATCCAATTGTATCTCCCTATAACTCTATTGAGTTTAGGTTTATCAGGAGGAGTGTCATAGAAATGTTATTCATATCTCCATAAGGTATTCCATGAATTCATCTAATAGGTACTTGCTACCTTGGTTAGATCTAATTCATTTAATCTTCCTTCAAACTTTGGTTGTAAACCAAAATTGTTAAATCTTTGAACATTTCAAAGGTTTCTCAGGTGAAGAGAATAAATCTCATATCATATATAATCATCAATAGATATCACATATCCATAATGTTCACTATGATATAGATGATCCACATACATCAATATGTATAAGATCCCGAATACCTTGACATCTTACACCTTTCCCAAAAGAAGGGTGTATTAGACATTTTACTTTGAATACAATATTAACAAGTATGTAAGATTTGAAATTTTTTAGACATTCTAAAGTTTCATCTCTTACTTGTCTATCGATGAAATCAACATGCAAATGTCCAAGGCTTGATGCTAGATCATTGTCAAATGATCTTTATCCTCCTTTTGATCTTATAAGGTTTAACTTTCAGCATTAGAAATCTTAATGAACCATTCATTAAATTTTCTAATTAAGTAGAGTCCACTAGATGTTATATTACTATCTGAAATATATCCATCATAACTCTTTATGATAAGTTTATTCCAGAATTCATGTCTATTTCTAACATTTAGAAATAAATTATGAGTGTATTCTAATATCCAGGTCATGGAGACATTCTCTAAGACTAAGGGCTCCCACTGAAATAATGAAGTCTGTATATCCAATAGAGATTGTTGCAACAAGTTCATCAATATCCATGTAAATGACTATTAAACCTGAAGATCAAATTCCAGACTTCTAAAACATATGTAACCCATTGCAAGTGTTGTTATAAGATTGAGATACAATTAATAGACTTCGATCTTATCAAACAAGAAAGTCAATTTAAATGATTGTATGTAGATGTAGATTATTTCGATGCACTATCCAAGTCCTTCTCTAAGGATTCTAGATAGACTTGATAGTCATATTATCAATACATTTAGCATATTGCAGTATCGGCATTCATCCAACTCTTTAGATGTCATATGGAAGTCACCGAAGTACAGTCAACTCTTTGACTTTCCTTCTTACTTGGGTCAGACCCATGCTTCCACCACACACTCTTGATCTATGAACAACCATTACTCAAGACAAAGGATCTCTTATGTTAAATTCAAAAGAATTCAATGTAAGAGCATTTCAACATTTATACATGCTTCATTAAATTCATACAATATGAATATTACGAAGATTTATGAATGACTAGAGTATACACAGAAGAATGATGGCACTCATCATATCTATATCCATCTAAACTCTTAAAACATTGGTTCAGGTAGGTATTCAAACATTTTGAATACATCATTTCTTATAGACCCACCATTCTGCATGATGCAGTGAACCATGTCATTCATGATTAAAATGTCGAGAGCACATATGTATGCCAGAACATCTTCTTAGGGCTTTATAAGGAGTAATTTGACAATTGCGATCATCATCAACAAGTTACTTCCAAAGTACATTCGATGAGATCAAGACTATAGAGACATACAATACCCAGGGTTGTAGATCTATTGTCTATTTAATTTTCATTCCTCATTATTATAAGGAAACTTGCACATTGTAACCACATACATTATGTGTCCAACTGTAAGTACAATATCTGGATAATGAGTCCAATCCATGATATTTTAGTGGTTATTATTGAGATAACATTAAGCGGGTTTAATGAAGGATTATCTAAAATAAGAAATTTTCACAAGTGTATATATTTATATATACTTTACTTTGATTTAGGAATTTTATATCAAAGTTGTCATGCCTTGTCAACACTGAAAGTTCATTCCCTTAATCACTTTCAATGTAAGAGATATACTTACCATTATATCTCAAGCAAGATCTGGGATCTCCTTTCTTATCTTTGTTACATCTCAATAATATGAGATCCTGTAACTCAGATAAAAAGAAGCGGGAACACATTCCGCGTTGTAAGTCCAACTTGCATGTCCCAATTCGGTCTTTAACACCTGGGCCCACCACTCCTAAGGCGATGTTGACCCGTCATTAATTGAACCAACCGTCATCAGGCTTAATACTCGATATACACAATCCAATATCGCCCCAATACTATGAGGACCCGATATTGGGTTCACTACGTATATGTCCTTACTCGTTTGAGAAGCGAAGAGCCTGATCCAAATGGATTGTATGCAAGAGCTGTCATTTTGGAAAAGCATCTCCTACATACTATATCCGACGACAAAACCCTTCGCCTTGACGGGAGACCATGGATGTCACTTATGTGATCCTCCATATTATATTCAAATTTTAATTAATCATTATGAATCATATTCATTGTGATTAATTCTTCCAAGGGAAATAACATATCTATTTATAATAGTGTCTTAATTTTAATTTAATTCCAATTAATTTAATTATATTAAATTAATGATCTAATTAATATCTAACAAACATTCTTAATTGTTCCTTGAATTATGGTATTATCTCAAATACGTATTATTTCGAATTTTAATAATTATAAATACATCATGATTTCTTAAGCATTATACCAACCCTACTCGTTGTCACGGCCAGTACTGACGAGAGTGGGGCAGACCGCAACCGGTGCAACCTGCTACCCTAACGCTCCCCGACTAGACACCATATCCACCTCGGGAAAGGATATTGACAAATAGATCACTTTGTACTTGAGATGATCATCGGCTTTTCAACCAAAATTATAACATATAATAATACTAATCAAAACCATTTTGATTAACATTATAATGATTTTCTAAACAAATCCCAAATCCTGTTCAAGCAACATATTTGTTGGAATGTAAATCATGTAGATCATGTAACCAATTTGTGATCTAGATCACATCTAATCAATAATTAGTTAGGACAATGTCATTTATGGAAATAACTATCATCAAATATTTCACAAATATTTATTCACAATTATTCCAGAAAATTAAACAATTTAATTTCACTAATTTCATAAAGGACAATCACTAGGTTCTTGATTAGGAAAGTAATTTCAGCAATGACCCTCAGTTACTAAAATTACCATATCTCAATCAAATTAAATCCAAAATAAGAAAAGTAAGTTCCTAATTTGATTTACAACAGAACCTAAGTGATTTCATCTTCACCACAGGAGAGAAGATCTCATCATGCCCCACTCCTTCTTTTTGGATAAACCCTTTCACTACCAACCTGACCTTAAAATTGACCTACTTGCTACCATCATTTGACTTCATCTTGTAAATTCATTTATTCTTCAAAGCTCTCTTGCCTTTAGGATGATCAACAATATCATAAGTATAATTCTTCTTGAGAGATATCATCTCTTCATTCATTGCATTGCACCAATGATCATTGTCCCTATGATCATGAATATAAATGTGATTTTCTATGGGAACTAGACTTCAGCTGAGGATAACAGTGGTGATGTTGACTCAGATGGGATTGTTATGGATGATGACAATGATGAGGACTCATATTCTTCTCCAGTACAGGGTAAAAATGGAGAAAATGCAAATCCAGAACATTATAAGCCAGATGCAAACCCCGATGATGCAGGTCCAAGGGATCCTGAACAGGGGGAGCAACCTCATCAGCAAGCAGATGCAACATAGCCTTAGGTTAGGAGATCTGGAAGGATACATCAGCCATCATCTTGCTATCTTACTTCCCAGTACGTGATGTTGACTGATCATGATGTGCCATGCACCTTTGAGGATGCACAAGAGCATAGTGATAGAGATAATTGGAGAAATGCAATGAATGAAGAGATGCAATCTCTGAAGAAAAATCATACCTATGATCTTGTTGAGATTCCTACATGCAAGAGAGTGATGAAGAACAAGTGGGTCTACAAGCTAGGCTCAGATGATGTGGCAAGAAACTGAAGTTCAAGGTTAGATTGGTTGTAAAGTGATTTAACAAAGAAGAGGGTGTGGACTATGATGATATCTTCCCACCAATAGTGAAGATAAACTCTGTAAGAGTATTGCTAGGTCTTGTTGCAATCCCAGACCTTGAGCTAGAGCAGATAGACACGAAGACAACTTTTCTTCATGGTGACCTGATGGAAGAGATCTACATGGAGCAGCCACATGGATACTAGGAGAAGGGGAAAGAGCACATGATTTGCATGCTGAGGAAGAGTCTCTATGGCTTGAAGCAACTCTTTAACAGTGGTACTTGAAGTTTGATACTTTCATGATGAAGCATAACTTCAAGAGGACTACAACGGATCCATGTGTGTACGTTCAACATCTTCCAAATGGCAGGTTCATTATCCTATTGATCTATGTGGATGACATGCTGATAATTAGTTGCGATCTCGGGTTGATTGCAAAGCTTAAAAGGAAACTCCCTAGGGACTTTGAGATAAATGATTTAGGCAAGGCAAGAAACATGCTTAGGATGCAGATCACCTGCGATATGAAGAAACATGAGTTGTGGTTGTCACAAGAGAAGTATGTTGAATGCATTTTAGAGTGTTCAACATGAAAAATACGAAGCCTGTTAGCATACCCCTTGTTGCTTATTTTAAGTTGACGAAAGAGACAAGTCCGTCTACTTCTGAGGAGAAAGCTGAGATGATCAATATTTCTTACTAGTCCATAGTTGGGAGCCTAATGTACACCATGATCTATACCATACTTGACATTGCTCATGCCATGGGCATAGTGAGCAGATTCATAACAAATCCATGGAAGGATCACTAGAGAGTTGTGAAGTGGATTCTGAGATACTTGACAGGGACCTCAAGTATGTGTCTGATGTTTGGGATGTTAGATCCCAAACTTTGTTGACTCACAGACGCTGACCTGACAGGAGATGTAGATCAGAGAAAATCAACTTCCAGGTACATTTTCACTTTCACAGAGGGAGCGATTTCGTGGCAGTCCAATTTGCAGAAATGCATTGCACTCTCAACAATTGAAGCCGAGTATATTGCACCAGTAGAAGCAAAGAAAAGAAGTATCATGGTTATAACAAGTTCTTGGTGAACTTGGTTGCAAAGATGGTGAGTCGATTGTCTTCTGTGATAGCCAGAGCACCAATGATATGAGCAAGAGCATGATGCACTATACTTGCACAAAGCATATAGATGTACAATATCATTGTCTGAGAGATGCTATTGACAAGAAGCATCTCATTTTGAAGAAGGTCCACACGTATGAAAATCCATCAGATATGTTGACGAAGGCCGTTACTCGTGACAAGTTGTTCCTCTGGAGAGAGCTGAGCGGTTTCACCTCTCAGTGATCATCTTCTTCTTGACATCTCTCTATTTGGATTGGAGGGAGAGGTTGTTGGGTACATTATAAATGCAAGATAGAAGATATATAGTCTCAGCTCTTCCACTGCTCCTTTGAAAGATCATCAGCCCGCTTCTCCTTCCCATGGGAATCAGAGTCCTAG
This sequence comes from Ottelia alismoides, assembly GCA_037367405.1. Classification (NCBI taxonomy): domain Eukaryota; kingdom Viridiplantae; phylum Streptophyta; class Magnoliopsida; order Alismatales; family Hydrocharitaceae; genus Ottelia; species Ottelia alismoides. The sequence goes on along the minus strand of JAZKJV010007386.1, from coordinate 61,120 downwards.
CGCTCTGCTTAAGCTGAAAGATTGACGTTCCCAAAAAGGAGGGGATTGTCGGGCAATTATCCCTTCGGGGATGTATTCCAAATAGGATTAGGAGAGAGATAGGTGGTGGGAGATGATATAATGAATACGGATACCATGCAAGACAATGAGGATCTTCTCTCACTCATACATCTTTCTCTCTCTCTCTTCCTCTCTTAGTTCTCTCTTCCCATGCAAGGAGAGAAGTAACTCGTGCAAGGTGCGAAGAGTATCCCACAGTGGCGTGAAGAGCAACCATATCTGCAAGGAGCGTTTGTGTCGGAGGAGCGAGGAGTAGCCACAAGAGGGTCCATTCTTGAGGAGGGCAACTCGTGATGAGAAGAAGCATCGGTATCATGTTCTCCAAGTACAAGGTGACAGTTATCTGATTTTATTCCTGTAACTGTGCCTCATTTTGTTGGGAAACACAACTGAGAAGATATTGCATCTTCTCATTTTCGAACTAGTGGATTTGTTACGGATCGTCAAGCCCCGTGGGTTTTCCTCTCTCTCACATCGAGTAGGATTTTTCCATGTAAAATTTCTTGTCTCTCTGTGGTTCCTTGATTATATGCTACGATTATTGTACTTGGTTCTCGTGTGAGGAACCTTCCTCTTCCGATCATTCTTTACAGGACAGGTTACGGGAACCTCGATTTCCCTATTGTATGTATATATAGAGGGTTGATCCTAATTGAGAGGAGCCCCATATGAGAGAATGAGATGACTTGTTGTGAACCGCTAGATCGTAGTAAAAAAGGAAGGTGCAGGTTCATTTGCTTTTTCTCTCATCCCACCACCCCACAATCTCCACCTCTGCTCTGCTGCACCTGACCATAATCTCAATCCGCTGCAATCGTTGCCCTTACCTTCAGATCACATACTCTTCTCATTCAAATTTCACGTGAAACAGACATTCCTAACATGCTTGGAAATTACCAGGAATGATATGTGGAATATGTGTTTCAATTTTTTTTGTGAAACAAATGTTTCTAACATCTCCATCTAGAAGGGATCAATTTCAGTAATTTTGAGACCTTTAAAATTTAACAGTCTATGGATGATTAGAAGTATCGAATTAAGTTGAATTTTGAATGACAACATGATGATACTAGATGATCTAAATTCAAATAATTTCATTTCAAAAAAATAAAGAATATGGATGTTTGTGGCACCGGTGCATGTCAAACTACATACACCTCAGTGCATACTCCTCATTCTCATACATACATACACCGCGCGCACACACACACACACACATACATACATACGTATGTACGTACATACATACATTCTCATACATACATACATACGTACATACATAGATACACACACACACGTAGTGATCGGAATCCATATTCATATATGATTACCATATTCCACAATGCGGTCATTAGGTCTCTTACTAATTAAGAAAGCTCAATAAATTCGATCTAAAATACATCGACCTAAGATGTGTTGTATTTAGAATTGTAATTAGACTTTTAATTGGAAAGTCTATGTAATTACAATTGGAGTTAATTTGATTTTAATTGAGAAACCAAATGGCTTGGAGGGAAAGTTGGGAATTCCAAATTTAAAACATTGATCAAGCTTGGGTGGAAGTTTAGTACCATATCTAGTATCTCTAAACTGTTGGTGGACTTATATATGAGTTCACATCCCAAGCTCTTGTAGCAATAGTAGAGAGGAGGAATGGAGGGGCACATGTGCGTGCGCGTTCCGCTCCGTCTCCGGCTCGGGCTCCAACTCGGGAGAGTCATTTCGGATCTCGATACTCTTGTTGCGAGTTTCATTTGTCTGGTCGATTAAATTAATCAGACAGATTAAATTGGACTCGATCAAAATGGGAATCTGACTCGATCCAAACAACTCGTTTTAGCCGCGGTTTGGAATTCAAAGAGACATGCCCGTTGAGGGATATTTTCAGAAATCAAAAGGTACCGCACGCTAGGGCCGTTGCCAGGACCGCTATCGTGTTTATTTGCTTTCATCTGATTTTGGTGGTCTGTTTTACTTTTTCTTGATTGACCGAATTATTTCTCTCGATCCGGGTCGCAACGACCCTTGAGTGATTTTATATTTTATCCCAGATTGATTGAGTGAATTTTTCGTGTCATCAGAATGACGTCATTGCCGAGGAGCACGACTTAGTAGTCGATTTTTGAGTTTTTCCGCGGCTTTTCTTTGCGCGGCTTTTTGTATAGCTTTCTGCATATATATATTTTTCTGACATTTTTATAATAATTTGGTTTGTGACACTTGCTTTCTTTCTTGCGAGGGTCCGAGGACCGTGGAGGCGACTTTCGAGGAGCCGGCGCAACTGCAGGATTCGGAGGCGGCTCCTTTCTGCACAGAGCCGTAGGAGAGAGCGAGAGAGGAGCTGAGTGAGGGAGGACTCTAGTTTATGATTTATTTTCTGCACATTTGAATTATTGTAATAATACAGGTACACGCAGAGACTTGAACTTCCGGGGTCTGTTTCGCCGAGCACCGGTGTGCTCGGGGGTCCCTTTAGACTAGTTCAGATTTTTCGCGGTTTTTCGCGGTTTTAGCTTTTTAGCTGCCTTTTACGGTTTTCAGCGGTTTTTCTCGAGCTCCTAGATTTAGGATTTTCTGCTTGACTGTGCCGTAATTAGTAGGATCCCCACACTTAATTGCTTGCTTGTTCCTATAGCACGATAATTGGACCTACTAATAACTCATTAATAAAAATAGCTTAGTCACTTTCCTGAAAGCCTACGCGCCGCGAGCCTGCCCCGTCAAGCGCTACTCCTGAGCTCGACCTGTCGAGAAGAGGAGGGGTGGGTCTAGACCGGACTCTTTGGATCGAGGGCGAGTGACTAAGCTAGACGGTTCTGTCGAGTAGAAATTGCCTGTTTAGGACTCGGTTTTCACCGCTGCACCATATAGGTAGTTTTATTCCTGTCTTTAAAATTCTACGCGGATCATCTTACATGTAGACTGCTGGAGTCAGGTACGCATTTCTATCTCTGCATGCATCATTGATTTCTCGCGCATCGGCTTTTTCGTCTTCTCCCCCTTGTTTTAGACTTAATAACCCGGAGAACCGAAGAATTCGTTAGACCGTTGTTTTTATTGAAAAATATTAAAAAGGAAAACCATAAAATTGGGACTGTTTAAGCTATTGACCCTAAAAGACACTTGACTGAAAAATTTGTCTTGGGGAGAGCAACCCCGTCATTGTTTGGTTTGCTTGCGCGAGAGAGTGACCCGTCCACTAGGTAGAGCCCTCCGGTGCTATTCCTGACTGACTACCGACTCTTCCGTGCGGGCCAGTCGGTTGGGGTAGCATCGGGAATCCCAACAGGTCACGTAAGCGCTCTGATAGATTGTTTGTTCACCTAATAAAATTGGACAAGATAATTTGACCGAGCCTTTACGGTCTTCAGCTCGTGTTGTGTTGGTGAACAGAGGGTTTGGTTGCTGATCATAGTTTTTCCAGATGTCATCCGCCTTACTTGCCAGATCACGATGATGGGAAGGAGGTCTCTTAGGCAGCCCCTGGCTGCACCGCTTTTCAGCACTCCTGACCATTAATCTAGGTCGGTTCGTAGGAGCTCAGACCCGCTCTCCGAACCCGAGTATGATTCCCCCTGTTCCCCCTCGACCACCCTTCTTCTGATTCAGAGATACCAAAGCCAGAGGAGAGACAGAGAGATGATTTATCGGCACCTGAGTTCAGTTATTTTGATTTTTCAGAGACGATGGCCGGCAGTTCTGGTGATCACCCTGGAGGTCCACGTGGAGAGCAGCACTTTGTTCTGGACCAAGGTGCGATCAACTCCACCCTGATCGCCTCCCTCGAGTCAGTGCAGCAGCAGCTGAGGGATCAGGGAGCTTTCATGATGGACATGAGGCGAGAGTTTGAGCAGATGAGAGCCAACCGCGGAGGAGGAGGACCCGACGATGCGGCAGCTGCCGCAGCAGCCGCAGCAGCAGAAGCAGGAGGAGGAGCACCACCACCACTTAGATCGATGCGGGAAAACCACAATCCCGGGTCGACCTTGACACACCGCTGGGTGGTACTTCCAGCGATCGTGGGGGACTTTAAGTTCCCCCCGAACACCTTGCAGCTTCTTCCCCGATCCCACGGTTTGGAGACAGAGGAGCCTCATCTCCACCGGCAGGAGTTTGAAATGATATGCAGCACTGTCCACGATCGTCAGGTGGACCAGGAAACTATCAGGATGATTGCATTCCCCTTTTCCTTGGCAGACAGAGCAGCCACCTGGCTGAAGTACTTGGGGAAGTTCGTTTACACCTGGGAGCAGCTCCGCACCGAGTACTTGAACAAGTACTATCCACTCGGGCGGACCAATGCAACGAGAGCCCTCATCAGCAACTTCTCCATGCTCCCCAACGAGCAATTCCATGAGGCATGAGAGAGGTTCCGTGAGCTGACTGATCGATGCCCGCACCACGACATCTCGAAGCCGAACCTTGTGCAGAGCTTCTTCAGCGGGTTGACACCAGAGCTCCAGGGCTTGGTGAATCCTTCTTGTGGCGGGTCTTACTTCGCCAAGGATCACGACCAGGTCTGGGCCATCTACGAGGAGATGGCCGAGAACTACATGGTGATGTCCCAGACCAGGTTGTACACTCAAGGCAGACCCCAACAGCCAGGATCCGTGCAGTACTAGAGAATAGCACGGGTCGACGCCGGTCCTTGCAGTTCATCCACAATAGCAGCAGCACAGGTAGAGTCATCCGCTGCGGATATGGGTATCATCAGTGAGAAGTTGGATCGGATGGAGCTGATCGAGAAGAAGCAGTGCCAGGGTATCACTCAGATGGAACAGATGGCACAGACTCTGAGCGACATGAAGACCCAGCTCATGTGTCTCCAGGAGGCACAGACGGCTTCACAGCCCCGTCTTCAGTCGCGAGGCGATACCGGCGGCAGCAGTAGCTCGTTCCAGCGCTCCAGCTCACATCAGCAGCCTAGACAGGTTCACCTTGTACAGGCGGAGCCGTACCAGCAGCAGCAGTCCTCCTACCAGTCACTACCATCTCCAGACATGCAGATGATGGTATACCAGCTGGATCAGACTCTGGCAGTACTCCCGCCAGTCCAGTACGATGCAGAGCCGTTGATGGATGTCAACGGGATTTGGTATGACCGTCCTCAGCCTGGGATCCGACGAGACCATCCCGGATTCAGGTGGGGGAGTGGAGGTACCCAGCCCCAGCAGCAGCCATCTGGCCAGGGAGGCCAGTATAGCCAGCAGAGGGATCACCAGCAGCAACAGCCCCCAGTTTACCAGTCACAGCAGCAGTCTTCCTTCGTTCCTCATCCCTATCAGCAGGGACAATCTTGGAGGCGAGAGAAGCCTCACCAGCCACACCAGCAGCAACAACACCCTCCTACCTACCCCTCTCAGCAGCAGCACCAGTTCCAGCAGCCTCATTACCAGAGAGGCTACCCGTCGGGCTCTCATGGTCCACCATACGAGAGCCCCGCCCTGGACGACATAGCCCGCCTCCTCACGGACCAGCAGGCTACTTTCAGACGGGAGATGGACGAGTTCCGCCAGGAGATGCGGGACATCGTGAGAGGGAAGGCCGCTATCCCTGCCCAGATAGAGCCGAATCCCAACAGCCTGAAGCGGAAGCTTGAGCAGGTAGTTTACGCTGAGCATGCCACTCCTAGTGATCTGTTTGATGATATGTCTTCAGATCTTTTTGATGTTGATTTTGTTACACTTAGGAGCAGTAGAGCACCAGCAGGCGGCGCCTCGTCTGAGCGACATCATGAGGATACACCTAGAGCGCCAGATGAGGAGGAGGAGAGCGGTACTGAGGCCTCACATGATGATGATGGTGGTACTGATGCCACCAAGGATGTTGATTCCCCAGGCGGTGCTGAGGCCGCCACTTCACCAGTTCGAGGAGGTGGTACTGACGCCACCCGAGTTGCCGAGCCAGCACGCGGTACTGAGGCCGCGAGACGTCTAGCAGAGCCAGCCGATGGTGGTACTGAGGCCACCCATACTTCTGAGAGACCTGTGGTTTTTCCTTCTTCTACACCTGTATCTCTGAACAATTCTGTGAATAAAGGAAAGGGTTTATTTTCTTCTGGTCCCACTGTGGTGCATGATGTATGTGTGGATCTGGTCGTCGAACCGCCTAGACCCTTTTCTAGTCCTTCATCTGAGAAGGACCTTGTGATTCCCTTCCCTAGAGCCCTTCAGATGGGGAAGGGGAAGAAAAGATAAAAAAGATCCAAAAAAGAGAGAGCAGGACGAGTTCAGCCAGAGCATGATCGACAGATTTCATATACAGCTGACCCTTCAGGAGGCTTTGCAGCACATCCCCCTTCTTCAGCGATCATTGAGAGATAGGACCACAGTCAGGAGGAGGAGGAGGAACCATCATTCAGAGATTCATGTGCTGACGAAAGCCACGTGCTTCGTGATCCAGAACCGTCTGCCGGCCAAGAGGCCAGATTCAGGAGCCCCATATGTCAGATGTCATATCAGAGAGCAGAGGTTCGACCAGACTCTATTGGATAGCGGATCGTCTATCAACCTCCTTCCGGCAACCCTTCTCGACCGCTTCGAGTTGGGCACTCTTCAACATAGCAGGACAGTCCTTCAGTTTGCTGATAGATCTGTCAAGAGGCCGAAGGGGTTGTTGCGAGACGTTGTCGTCACTATTCAAGGTCTGCAATTCCTCGTGGACTTCGTAGTGTTGGACATGGAGATCCCTGATTCAGTGACCGATACCCCCATCATTCTAGGTCGCCCGTTCTTGGCCACAACCAAGGCGGTGACTGATCATGATAGCGGGAAGGTATACTTTTGCGTCGAGGGCGAAAGTGTACAAATAGAGACGGTCGAGGACTACAGAGCCAGAGAGAGAGCATGCTCAGAGACCAGCACAGATACAGAGTAGCTGACAGACGCCGGGCTAGACATCCACCAGGACTGTAATTTTGTGATCACAGATGATGAGGCAGTTTGGGCAGACCCAGCAGCACAAGCCATCCTCTCATTTTCAGACACCGCTGATGCAGAGATGATAGCAGAGGAGAGCTTGGAGAGAACATTCCTGGTTCAGGATACTACAGAGGCAGCAGAGCCGGTTCTCGACCGCGGCACAGATTTTGGTGATGATGGTGGTACTGATGCCACCTTGTTTGATGCAGATCCCTCGGAGTCAGAGTCTGAGTGGGCAGATTGTGATGATTACATGCCAGACCTGATTTCCACTGAGCCTACAGTTGAGGAGGAGGTAGATGCCAAGCAGACCAGAGACAGTTCAATTGAGCAGCCTTCTCCCGATCCAGTTTGCGAGAGTACACTTTCAGTCTCCCGGACAGATTTGGCAGCATACACGCGTCTTCTTTCGAAGCCAGATTTACCAGCACCCAGTTGTCCAGAGCTGAAGTCGCTTCCTTCGTTGCTGAAGTATAGATTCCTTGCGGGTGAGCATGAGATGTACCCAGTCATTATCTCAGCCGATTTGACTGGAGAGCAGGAATCCCGTCTGATGGGGGTTCTTGAAAAGAACCACAAGACAATAGGATGGAGCGTAGCAGATCTCCATGGGATTAGTCCGGCCCTGTGCTCCCACCATATCTATCTCGAGGATGAGGCGAAGCCGTCGCGTGAGTTCCAGCGACGGCTGAACCCAAATCTGAGAGAGGTTCTCATGAAGGAAATTTCGAAATGGTGGAGCGCCGATTTTATCTATCCCATATCCGACTCCAAGTGGGTCAGCCCTTTGCATGTGGTGCCCAAGAAGACGGGCATCACTACAGTGATTAGCGAGTCTGGAGAGGAGATTGCTACACGAGTACCCACTTCTTGGCGGGTTTGTGTTGACTACAGGAGACTCAACCAGGCCACCAAGAAGGATCATTTCCCCCTACCCTTTTTTGATCAGATTATTGAGAGGCTGGCAAGGAAGAGCCATTATTGTTTTCTGGATGGGTACTCGGGCTACAACCAGGTGGCCATCGCTCCTGAGGATCAGGAGAAGACCACCTTTACCTGTCCCTTCGGCACATACGCCTTCCGACGCATGCCATTTGGGCTATCCAACGCCCCTGCGACTTTTCAGAGATGCATGCTGTCGATCTTTTCGGACACGGTAGGGGAGTGCTTAGAGGTCTTCATGGATGATTTCTCGGTTTACGGTGACGGATTCGACTCCTGTCTTGACTGCCTAGACCGAGTACTCCAGCGATGTATTGAGGTCCGCTTGGTTCTTTCTTGGGAGAAGAGTCACTTCATGGTGACTCAAGGGACGGTGCTTGGCCACATCATCTCCAACAAGGGCATGGAGGTTGATCCGGCCAAGGTTGATGTCATTAGGAAACTCACACCACCGTCCAATTTGCGGCAGTTACGGTCTTTCCTGGGGAAGGTCGGTTTCTATCGGCGGTTCATCCATGATTTCAGTAGAGTTGCCCGATCGCTGACTGACCTGCTGACGAAAGACACCGAGTTCCTTGTCGATGACAAGTGTCTTTCGTCCTTTGATATTCTCAAGCAGTGTATTGTTGAGGCTCTTGTCCTCCAGCCACCAGATTGGTCTCTCCCATTCGAGATCATGACAGACGCCTCCGATTTTGTCGTGGGGGCTGTGCTGGGACAGAGGAGGGATGGACAGAGGAGGGATGGAGTTCCATTTGCTATCCACTATGCTAGCCGCACCTTGGATTCCGCCCAGCAGAATTATACAGTCACAGAGAAAGAGATGCTAGCAGTAGTGTTCTCCCTAGATAAGTTCAGATCGTACATCATTGGATCTAGAGTGACTTTATACACAGATCATACCGCCATCCGATACCTCATGGCAAAGAAGGATGCCAAGGCCAGACTGACTAGATGGATCCTTCTACTCCAGGAGTTCGACATTGAGATTAAGGATAAGCCTGGACTAAAGAATGTGGCGGCGGATCATCTCTCCCGTTTAGAGCAGCCTGAGGAGTCTGAGCAGATTGATCCCATTTGTGAGACCTTCCCAGATGAGGTGATCCTTGCTATCGCCTCACTCCCGTGGTATGCCGATATTGTGAACTTTCTTGTTGCTAAGAAAGTCCCACAAGGTTGGCCCAGACAGAGGCTTGAGACCTTCCTCGCGAAGGCCAAGTCTTACCATTGGGAGGATCCCATCCTTTACCACGAAGGAGGGGATAGTGTCTGGCATAGGTGCATCCCTCAGGATGAGCACCATAGCGTCCTCACTTACTGCCACAAGCTTGAGGCAGGAGGACATCACTCTGGGAGGAGAACGACACAGAAAGTGCTCCAATCCGGCTTGTGGTGGCCTACCCTCTTCAAGGACTCTGATGAGTTCGTAAAGAGGTGTACTGACTGTTAGAGGATGGGCACTTGTGGACAACGTGATATGATGCCGATGCAGCCCATTCACTTCTGTGAGGTTTTTGACGCATGGGGCATCGATTTCATGGGTCCATTCCCTAAGAGTCAGGGATTTGAGTACATTCTGTTGGCCGTTGACTATGTTAGTCGTTGGGTTGAGGCTATCCCCGCCCGAGCCGCTGATGCGAGGACTGTTTGCAGATTTTTGAGGAAGCACATCATCACGCGGTTCGAGGTACCTCGAGTATTGATTTCGGATGGGGGGTCTCATTTCATCAACGACCAGGTAAAGGCACTTGCTAGTGAGTTCGGCATAAACCATCGAGTTGCCACTCCATGCCATCCACAGACGAATGGTCTAGCCGAGGTCTCGAACAGGGAGATCAAGACTATTTTACAGAAAGTCGTCCGCCCTGACCGAAAGGATTGGTCACAGCTTTTGGACTCGGTCTTGTGGGCATATAGGACGTCTTTCAAGACACCATTGGGTACATCTCCCTTTTACCTAGTTTATGGCAAGCCATGCCATTTACCTGTTGAGTTGAGGCACAAGTCACTTTGGGCAGTCACGGATATTCTTTTAGATCCAGAGAGTGTAGCAGACCAGAGGAGGGCAGAGTTAGCAGCCTTGGAGGAGCTTAGAGATACAACCTTCTTAAACAGCCTACAATATAAGAAGAGAGTGAAAGAGTGGCATGATTCTCATATCAGCCACAAGCATTTTGAGCCTGGACAGAGAGTATGGTTGTTTGATGCAAGGCTTCGTTTATTTCCAGGGAAGCTACAGAGCAAATGGAAGGGTCCTTATCTTGTGAGAAAGGTACATGACAACGGTAGCATTGATATATCCGAGTTGCCTTCTGAGAGTACCTTTCGAGTGAACGGCCAGCGGCTCAAGCCATTCCTAGATCATGAGCCGCGGGTCGTTGATGTTGCCCCTATTCACTTTGCGTGAGATGTGGTCTCTTGACTCACATCTATTGCATCTCACGCCTGATTATCACTGTTCTTCCGACTTGTATAGATCCAGTTGTCTATATCACACTATTCTTTAGTCCCACATCCCTTTTCTCATCTTATGATTATGCTATACTTAGGGTGCACTTTACCCTAAGTATAGGGGGGATGTAGGACCTGCGGGTATTCTTTTCATTCTTTCTGTCCCTGTTTTGCTGCCTATACTTAGGGATATTTTACCCTAAGTATATGGGGGGGGGCAGACTCTGTACATTATTCACTCGGATTTCCCTTCATGTACAGCTTGCTATACTCAGGATTAGTTAATCCTAAGTATAGGGGGAAACCACCGAGTTCCTCTCATTCTATTCATTTATTCATTTCTGTACTTAGCCATTCCTTTTCACTTCCCTTTTACTAAGCACGAGTTATGTCTTCTTCATCGCTCTTGATCACTCTGAGGACATCGTTCGAGCTAAGTATAGGGAGGTGTGTATATATTTCATATATACTTTAGCCATAACTCGTACTTTGTGTGAGTGTGTTAATAAATAAAATGGCTAAAAACCCCAAAAAAACACAAAAATTAAAAAATTTTTCCTGTAATAATCATTCTTTTATTTGCACATACATAGCTAGTGTACAAAATTATTTTTGTAAAAATGTTTTCAAAAATCTTTTGTGTAAAGTTTGTGTAAATATTTTCTTATCAAAATTATGTATATAGTACAAAATTTTTCCAAAATGTTTTGGAAATCAAAAGTTTGCAAAAATCTTGTGTAAAAGATTGTAAATACTTTTGCAAAACTTGCACTTCATGCATCCATCCATTCATGATTTCAAAACATTTTTCAAAAATTTTGCACGATTGTAAATATTTGTAAATAGCATCTTTGTGTATATATATATATAGTTTTTCCTGGATGATAGTTGACATTTAAACTAGCCCGGAATTAAATTGAGAAATGGAGCTTGATTAAGATCTTAATCCACCTAATTCTAAGAGGAACCTTATAGGGCTTAGGGTTAAGGCTTTTCAGGTCCATAAGGACTTAATTCTTTGAGTCCACTAGGCTATGAGCATATGTCATCTTGATGAGCCTAAGTAGAGCACTTAATAACACACGCATGACTCTTAGAGACAATGGCTTGACTTGCACCAGCACTTTACACATAGCTCTCCACGGATGAGGTGGTGAGGAGGCAGTTTCCTTTGGTTTGGGGTAACATATGAGGGTAGTACTTCTAGGTGGAACCTCTCTTCTTCTTCTAGTGAAGGAAGTGCGTCTCAACTTGGTCTAGTGGTGATGAAGGCTAAAGACAGAAGCCGTGGATTGCAATAAAGCTTCAAAAGAGGGATAGTCTACTGGCTCAAGAGGAAAATTTCTTGTATATATGCTGCACCATGTAGATATGTTGTATAGAGGCATTTGAAAAAAAATGCAAAATGCAAAAAGAACTCCAAAAAAGTGGTGGGTCGGATTGAAAATTTAATAACCCCACCGGAGTGTATATAGTCAAATAAAGCAAAAGCTTATGGTATCCATGTTACATCTCATGAAGCTTGCAGCGGGAGACTTAGCTACACTGGCTGAGCTTCCAAAAGTCTATACTTCTTCCCCCTCTTCTTGAGCCGGTTTGCACTTGAACTTAGAAGGGAATACCCCGCTTCTCGAGGAAAGAGTTGCTAGACCGAGGCATTAGAGTTACCAGGTTGAGGGAGGTTGTTTTCTTTGTTACTTTCTGAGGTGGGGAGCTACATATCACTTACACTGCAGGGGAAAGATTCATGGTCATTAGAGTTTGTGTATGTAGATTTGTTCTGATCTGGTTTATTGAGGAGTTTTGTCCATAGATTGGTGGAACTTAAAGGCTGTTGAGTTTTAAGCTTAAGTCTAAATAAGGTTCCGACACATCAATAATCCAAAGATCTGATCGAGCTCCAAAATTCAATTTAATGAAGGAAAGTTTAATATTCAACCTTGATCCATGTACATTCCTCTCTTTTTCTTTTTCTTTCTTTATTTTTCACTTCTTTTTCAAATAAGTGTTTGGTAAGGGACTAGCAAAAGTTAAGTATAGGGGGGTGATGAATACCCATTCATCACTCTTTATTCTATATTTTAGCTACAAAAATCTTTGCAAATGCATGTATATTCATGTAAATACAAATAATTATCAAAAGCATGCATTGTATAAAGTTTAATAATTAGCTTGTTTTTGTGCAAAAATAAAAGAATAAAGAGTAAAAAGAAAAAGAGGAAATATTTAGAATAAATATTGAGCAACCTAACTCAAGGGAGGGCTCAGCATGGGCCTGACCGCATAAAAACCAAAGTAGAGGGAGATAGGGGCTCATGTGTGTAAATATTCATGTAAATAAATAAAGGTATTTTCCTCACAAAAATAGACTCAAATTGGCTTGAAAATAATTGTATATATTTATAAAGATGAAAACAGGATAAAAATAGAAAAAAAATTAAAAAGAAAACAAAAACATCACTCTTGTATATAGTCATCATGTATATAAAACATCCATTTTTTTAGCCTTATATATAAAATTAATTTCCAAAAAAATTTGTAAATCTTCCATCTTTTATGTTGTAAATAAATTAAATAAAAACAATTAAAACAAAAACAAAATAAAAGAACAAAATTAAAAACACAAAAATATATTGTAAATATACCATGTATATACATGTACATATATATATTTATTTCATCCCTGTATCTATATAGTAAAAATAAAATAAAAATACCATTCTATTCCTAATATTATACTATAAATAAAATAAAATACAAAATGGGAATAAATTGTATAAAAATATATAATTAAAAATAAAAAAATCAAAAATACATATTGTATATACCTATATAAAATAATAATATTTTGTAAATACCTAAATTATATTTCAAAAAAAATAAAAATCACAAAAAAATAGTTTAAAATAAAATAAACAATTTTTATTTTTTGAGTTCTTCGAAATTCGATCATTTTCTATTTATTATTTAATTTTCAAAATCCTAATAATTGGCGGGCTCTGATTGGTCCACGGGGGATGTTGACCTCCGGTCAACTCTCCCCCCAGGACAATCAGAGCCGGGTTTGACGCGCCCGACCCGATTTCTCATCTTTTTCGTGTCACGACCCGATCGCCAAATCTCCAAACCCCGAGCTCCGATCATCCATCCTGCATCCGAGATCCACGCCGTCAACCTTCTTTTCTCGGACCAGCACTCGTATAAATCCACAGCTCCGCCGCACGATTTCTCATCTTTGGCTATTCGCTTCCACCCCTAGTGAGCTCCGGTGTGATAGCGAGAGTGATAGCTTGCCTCCCGTGCTATTGAAGCGAGGAGAGGTTGCGGATTCCACTGATCCGACGCGTATCACCGCCGTGCTCTGCCATCAGCAGGAGCCCGAGCCTCGGAGGGAGACGCTCCTCGAGGCGACGACCCAGAGCACCGTCAGCTCACTCCCAGTCTCATCAACCACCCAGGTAGCCCCGTAGTCCTTCCCTTTTCTTTAATTTTCATTTACCCCCCTTTCGCTCCGCCGCCGTTCGCCGTCGATTCCGTCCACATCCGACATCCATTCGATCATCAGGCTCCGCCATAGCCTCCGCTTTCCTCCCGCGCACCTTCTCCATATCTCCACCCAACGCAGCTCGCACAGGAGCTGGGATTCGAGCTCCACCGTCCCCCCTTCGCCGGAGCTCGCCCATCTCGACCCTCCGATCACTGTCACCCCGCCTAACCGGGTCGAGGCAGGTTGCCCTCGACCCGCGAGTCTCCTGGTTGTCTTTGCAGGTACATCCAAGCCCATCTGAGGGCTTGGACCATCAGGTCCAGGAGCTTCATCTCCGCCGACCTCGCCGGAGCTCCCCAGAGCTCGGCTGGGTCATCAGAGACCACCAGCAGCTGCGGAACGTCATCGCGGAGCTTCTCCGATCTTCAGGCGCAGCAGGGGAGGTCAGGAGCGTGCACCTTGGGCCGGCGAACTTCGCCGGCCAACTGTTCTTCCGGTATCCTCCCCGACTGTTCGATCATCCTCGACCTCCAGTTTTCATCTGGGCCGTTCATTCCCGAAGGAGCAGTCACCGTTAGATCGTGGAGAGGTGATCAGGACCGTGTTGAGTGGGAATTTAGGAGATTGGAAATTTATTGTAAAAATAGGTCGTTGCTTTTCTCCCCAAAACCCGCGTCAACAAAAAATATTTTTTTATGATTTTTGCTACTTATTAACCTGTATAGCGGACAGGGTCGAACTCAGGGAGGCTACAATTCCCGAGGGTTATTCAATTAATCGAAAATCAATCAAGAGAAAACAGGAATCTCAAAGGACAACTATCCTTGGTTTTTGTGATTTTTTTATCTTTTTATTTTTTTTATTTTTTTATTTCTATTTTTTTTATATTTTCTGATTTTCAAATTTTTAGTGATTTTGATTTTGCAATTTTTTTTAATTTGCAAAAATAACGAACAATGTGATTAAACTCAGAAAATATGCACACCAACTCTTTTTGCAATTTTTCAATTAATCAAAGAAACTCAGAAAAATCCAAAGAAATTATTTTTGTGTTTTAAAAGTTTTGAAATATTTTTGAGAATTTTTGTGGAATTTTCAGATGTTTTTGTATTTTTCTAAAAATGAAACAGTGAGGAAACAAGAAAATGTGCACAGCCTGGAGTAATTTGCAATTTAAAATACTTTTAAATACCCAAAACTCCTGGCAATTATTTTCAAGACAAACTAGAAACAAATATCTACAAACAGGAACTGAAATCACAATTTTTGGATTTTTGTAGAATTTTTTATGATTTTTATAAGATTTTTATGAATTTTTGAATTTCAGGAAGACAAAATAACACTGTTTTTGATTTTTTAATAATAATAAATGAAAGCAAAATGCAACAAAAATTTATGCTAGATGGATATGAACATCAGGAGCATAGCACAATTTTTGCAAAATTTTTGGATCACAAATAACATTTATTTCAATGAAAACACAAGGCAAGTTCAAGTTCTGCAGTTCAGGGACTAAAAAGTAAATATAGAAAAGTTCTGGACTGAAATATAAAGATTCAAAGTTTTTTTGTCTCAAATAACCAACAAAAATAAACAGAGAAGTGAAAGCGCAAATTTACCAATATATCCTGTGCATGTCATGTGCTAGAGGCTTCCGGCAGGGACGTTCTTGTAAATATGAGATCTTCTGGGGCTCTTTTGCAATTTGTAAAACTTCAGGAGAGAAACTGTAAAATTTCATTTTTTTTAACAATATTCCAAGAAGCCCTAGGGGTTCTCTTCGTTTCACGCACAGGATGCCAAAGGGGGTCGGCCACCGCCCCTTCTTCTTCGTTTCTCACGCGGCTTGCAAAGAGGCGGTGCAGAGGAGAGCACAGGCAGCGGAGCGCGGCGCGGGGCTGGAGTCGCGCGTTGGCACGCGCGAGCAGTGGCGCGCTGGGCTGGAGCGGTTGTTGACGCGCGGTCGGCGCCGGTGGGTGGAGCGGTTGCGCCGCTGCTGAGACAGGAGGAGCGCCGTGCGCGCCCGCACGCACAGCGGCGGTGGCTGTGGAGGCGGGGAACGCGGATGGCGTGGAGGACGGCACCGAGCGGCCGCGGATTGAAGAGGGCTGTGGCCGAGGGAGGCGCTGACGCTCCTCGCGGTGGACGGGCGAGCGACGGGAGCGGCGCTATGCTGATGGGTGGCGGCGCTCGCGCGCGAGGGGGCTGAGGAACGGGGCGAGGCCGACGAGGACGCGCGGCGCGGTGCAGATGCGGCTTCGACAGGGGCTGCTTCGTCGGCTGAAGGAGGAGGGAGGGCTGCGCCTCCTCTTGGAGAGGGAGTCGCGGCGGCGTTGCCTTGCAGCAGGAGGACACGACCGTGGGCAAGGAGGAGGGGCGGCTGTGCGTGTGGCAGCCGTCCCTCGTTGGTTTTTTTTATTTTTTTTTTAAATTTTTTTTATGATGTAAACAGTGAATGAATAAAAGAGGAAAAAAAATCTTTTTTTTTATTTTTTTATAAATCCGAAAATAAGAAAAGAAAAAGGAAAAGAATTTTTTTAATTAGTTATTGTTATCCTGCAAAACAAATATTAGGCAAAATAGAGATTTTTTTATGGTCCTGCAAAATAAAAGTTAAAGATAAAGAGAATCAATTTTTTTTATTTTTTTATTTTTATCCTGCAAAACAAATGTTAGACATAAAGGAATTTTTTTATTTATCTACACATAGGAATATGGACGGGGATTCGGCGAAAATGGGAGAATGAATCCGCTTCTCCGGCCACCGAACGCGGCCGGAGTTGATAGATTGTGGGAGGTAGAAAATAGAACGTGGAGAGCTCGAGAACGTGAGATGAAAAATCGAGTCGGTGGTGGAATAAATCGAGATGGAATGTTTTAAGATCTAGAGAAAAAAATGACAACGAGACGAAAATACGAAAAATAAAACTACGATTAAACTAAGATAAAAATGCGAAGAAAAATTGGATCTCACCTTAGGAGCGGAAAATGGACCGTGATCGCCTCGACAAGGCCGACTCGCTGTCACCGGGCGGCTCGGAGGCTAGGCACAATTCTCGACGAATTTTTTTTCTCGGAGATCGGGCTCCTCTCTCTAAAGATTGATTAGGTTGGAATGAGGGAGATGGAGCCATATAAATAGAAAAGAGATGAATTTGAATTTTTGAATTTTTGGATAAGAAGATAAGAGAGATTTTTTTGGTGGAAGAGATAACATGAGAGATAAAATAGAAAGATAAAATTATTTACAAAATTATCTATTTTTTTTTGAATTTTCGTCACTTTATTTATTTGAATTAAAAATGTTATTTTTTATTTTTTATGAAGGTTAGTTAAAAATAGCAACTATATACATGTACTATATACATATATGGTATTATATACAAGGGTTAAATGAGGAAATTAGCCTTTTTTTGTTTTAAGAATTTTATAATTTTTTTATTTTTATTTTTGTTTTAAGTAATTAGTAAAAATATTTACAAATATGTATACAAATACAATATACACAAAATACAAGGAAAAATTGCACAAACCACCCCAGAAAATCAACTTTTCAACCGTAACTCCAAAAATTATAAAATCACAGTCATTTTGAAGATAATTTAATTTAGAATTCAATGGAAGTGATATTTGTTCAATTTGAGATCATATGGAGCCGGAATTGACCATTTCAATTAGTGCTTAGTGGCTTTTTTCCAGGTGTGGCTACTTTTGTTCTGTTCATGATTTAATTGTGCAATCAGTTTTATTAATTAGGACCCATTTTTATTTACAACTTTGATTTTGAATGTTATTTGATTTGGGGTCAATTAAGGTACAAATAAATTAGTGTTAGTATTATACAGATATACACAAAATAAGTGAGAAACACATTTTTTTGGATTTTCTGGTTGAGGACCCTATCTCCCCCTACTTTATTCCTGGTCGATCAGGTCAAGTCTTGACCTTCTCTCGGGGTTCGGGTCAGCCTGTATACAGTCTTCCTTTTTTTATTTCCTTTTCTTTATTTTTCCTTTCTTTCTTTATTTATTTATTTTAGGTTAAAATTAATAAGAAATGTACAATATTTACACACAAATGCAAGTTAGTAAGAATATGGAGTTAGCGTTATATGTAGGTGTTTTATAAGGGATTTTAAGCTAAAATAAATGAATAAAGATGACGAATCGCAGATTCATCATCCCCCTATGCTTTACCTTTGCTAGTCCCTTAGCAAACACTTATTTGAAAGAATAAGTGAAGAAGAAAAAGAAAGAGAAAAATAAAGAAAGTAGGACATATTGAGTATTAAACTTATCTTCATAAAATTGTAGTTTGGAGCTCTGTCGGACCTTTGGATTATTTGTGTGTCGGAACTTCTGTGAGACTTAGAATTTTAAAACCAACAGCCTTCAAGTTCTACACATCATTGTCACAGTTTTGGCCCAGAAGTCATCTTAGATAGATCCTCTTCCCAAAGCATACCCTATGAACATTGAATAATCGACTCATGTGTGTGAAAAATTTTAGCTCTTCCCATCCAGAATGCCGGACTACCATGCAAATCTCCTCTCCAATAACTCGTCCTCGGGGAGTCAGGTATTTCCTTCTAAGGTCTGTCGTGCTGTGTTCACAATCAAATTGGGGAGAAGTTAGAAGAATGAGAAAAGAACTGGAGGGTGGTTTGGTGTAGTCACCTCTCCTTGTGAAGCTGGCCAGTGTAGCCGAGTCTCCACCAAGATCTGCAGGTTTTCCTTGAAGCTTGGACCTTTTTGGTCAGATTTTTATTTGGTAGTAGCTTCTTTGTATTTGGAATTTTGGTGGTTCTGCTTGGATCTTGTTTTGCCCTACGGATATAGCATCTTTTTATTCCGTACATTTTTTGGGGTCTTAGAAAAAATTGTGCCCAGCCGTCCATCCTTTTCCGAAGCTTTATTTCAACCCGTTACTCCGGTCTTTAGATTTCCACGCTACCAGAAAAGAAACTCACACAGTCTTCCAACATCCCGTCTGAGTTGAGCTAAGTGCATAGTGCGGGAGTACCAATTAATTCGCTATTCCAGAGTTGTACCCAGAATGAAGAGACCGGGTTAGACACTAAGAGTCAAATGCTGCACATTGTCATGTGGAACTCAAAGAATTAAGTCAAAGACCTGAAGCTTCTAAAATCCTATTTCTCGGTGAAGTTCCTCTGAGAATTAGGTGGATTAAGGTCCAACTAAGCTCCATTCTTCAATTTTATTCCAGACATAGTTTAAATATCAATACTATCCAGAAAAATGCACATGCAAATGCAGACTATGAACAATGCAGAGAGTTTTTTTTAAGGAATGATGCACATGTGAAAAGAACCACTTTTTTAAACAATTTTCTAATTTTGAACTTTTTATGTATTTTTGGAGAAAAATGCAGAATGCAGATGTGAAAAAAGTTTTTTTTATGCAAATTTTTATGATTTTGGTTTTGTAGTTTTTTTTAAAAGGAGAAAAGGTTAGTAATATATACAAGTATATACAAGAGACTCTTTTTTTATGTTTTTTTTGTTTTGTTTTTTTTTCTCTCTCTCTCTCTTCCCATTTTTTTTGGTTTTGTTTGTTGTTTTTTTGTATTTTTTTGTTTGTTTTTTTCTTTTGTTTTGTTTTGTTTTTTTTTTTGTTTTTTTTGTTTTGTTTTTTTATTTGTTTGTTTTTTTTGTTTTTGTTTTTTGTTATTTTTGTGGTTTTATAAAATATACACATAACCCTCCAAATAAATATATTTAAAAGTACGAGTTATGTCTAAAGTATATATACAATATTTATGACACCCCCCTATACTTAGCTCGAACTATGTCCTCATAGTGATCAGAGAGCGACAAAGGAAGACATAACTCGTGCTAAGCAAAGAAAGGTGAAAAGACTCCTATGCTACAACGACTCAAAGAAAAGATAAAAATGAAGAGAAGTTGGTGATCCCCCCTATACTTAGGATCAAGTAATCCTAAGTATAGTGGAATGTACAAAGGGGAAAACGATGAAGAGAATGTACAGACTCACAAAGACACGATATGAACAACATCAACCCCCTATACTTAGGGTAGAGTATCCCTAAGTATAGACAACAATAACAAGGGTGATAAACAGGACGAATATGAACAACACAAATCCTTCACCCCCCTATACTTAGGATAAAGCACATCCTAAGTATAGCATATACACACACACACGAAAGGGGTGAATGATAAAACGGGAGAAGACAGAGTGAAACGAAAGGATATACAAGAGGAGTGGATTTACAAAGGTTAAGAAGGTCGAAAACGAACCTTCTTGCGGGACCGCTGAGTTATGGATTTGACAAGATGTATGTCGATATTGGGATCATCATTAGACATAAATTGAGTAGGATCGACCAAAATTATATCCTCAGCGGTTTCAGATTGTGCAGGCCTAAACCGATTATTGGAAGTAGTGTGGTCATGTCCTGCCTGGGAAGTCTTGCAAACCTCAAAGTAAAATGGCTCGTAATCATTATCAGAAAAAGTAGGATCAATTTCAGCTTGGCGAGCCTCTACTGGATCATCATCTTTATCAAAAGGCCCAAATTCCTTTATAAAAGCAATCAAATCAAATTTGGCCTAATCGGTCTCTTCTGAGTCAGGGTGAATAGAAACGGACTTATCAGTGAAAAGAGTCGAATCGTGTCCGTCCTGTCTAGTTTCAGAGTCTGCCTTCCGCTCTAGAGTGTCTATCGTGTAAATTCCGCGGATGTCATCAATGCATCGCCACATACCAGAAGAGGGAACTCCAAGGTCTATGATTTCCGAGTCCTCCTCCTTGAAGAGGAATTCTCGAGTTTCAGTATCATCCATCATATAGCAAAAATCTCTGATATTATCATCATGATCAAAGTCCTTGGGGCTGTCTAACACCGGTGGGCTCTCATGGGATGCGGGTTTCTGGATGGTAGTGGGTGTAGTGATTAACACATCGCTCCCTACATCAGAATGGAAGCGAATCTCTCCTGAACCATAGTCAATAACGGCTCCTGCAGAGGCAAGGAAAGGTCGTCCCAGGATGATTGGAGGGTGCTCCACAGGGGTGGAGGTCTCCATGGGCATTACAATAAAATCCGAAGTAAAATCCATGCCCTGAATAAGAATGACAGCGTTTTCTAAAATACCCTTCGGCCTCTTGATAGATCCATCAGCAAATTGAACTATCATCCTGGTTTTCTTGAGAGGCCCAAGATGAAGAGACTGTACCATAGAGAAGGGTATTATGTTGATTGATGAACCGCCGTCAAGGAGAGCGTTATCACAAGAATAGTCAGATATGGAGCAACTCACAAGAGGTGTGACCGTGTTCCCTTTCTTAAAATATGGACGGTGAGAGATGGCGTAGGCAGTGGCCATGGTCAAGATATGACGCTCAGATCTTCTCCTTCGCTTTCTTTTCTTGTGTTGAGGAGTAGATAAATCTGTCATGGCCTGTTGAAGTGGGGCTTTAATGATCTCATGAAGGGTGGCCACCACTTCGGGTTTAGTCAACATTTTTTTGAATTTTTGGACCTCATCCATACAAGGGAGGAGGTCGGAATCAGCATTTACATGAGGATTGCCAAGAGCAGTCTGTACAGTGGCATCCTCGCGATCTAGGTTGGGACATGGCTGTGTGGGTAAATGATCGGGCATTTGGGTTCTTTTCTCACTAAATGAATCAATAATATGTCTCCCAGAATCTTTTTGTATTTTCAAAATTTTCTCATTTTTTTGTGTTTTGGATGATTTTAAGCTCTCATGATTATCCTCGAGTGAATCAATATCCTCAAATATTAGAGCAGCGTTCTGTCTCTCATTTATGTTAATAAAATTGGAAATCTTCGAATTCATATGCTCCACCATTTGATTCAATGTGTTAAGTGTGGAAATCATGAAAGGTGACTCCAAAATCCCAGGATCGGGTGGGTTGAATGAGGGTGGGTGAAAATCAAAGTCCTCCGTCTCCTGAAATAATGGGTTAGGCGGATATGCACAAACATCAGGAGGAAGATCCTCTTGGAAAAGGGAAGGTGGATCGTCTGGAGAGTACGAGGTATCTGCGAAGATCAGATTAGAATAACTCCAGTCGGCCATCTTCGAAACAAAAGATGGGAGAGCACGAGGGTCAAGACAAAAGATATGGAGAAAAAGGCGTAAATGCACAGAAAGATCTGATATGCACACAAGCAATCAAACACAATACAAACCCCCAATTCACCAACTCAACGCAATGTGAAGACCGTGAAGGTTCGGTCTCTTAATCTTATCTGTTTTAGAGTTAGGTGATAATCACAAAGTTGTACAAACACTTAGGTTGAATTATGGGATTTGGGCACTAACCTTAGTGTGTACGTGAGCAAGTTAAAACGAATACAATGAGGGGGTTACTCTCCCCAAAACAATGATTTTTCCTTGTATTTTTTAGGGTCGAGTTTTCTTTAGCAGTCCCAAATTTTAGGCAGTTATCACTTGGTTAAAATATTTTCAAAGAATCGCCTACCGAGTGTCCAATTTCCTTTTTATCTTATGTGAGTGAAAACAAGGAAGGAGATCGGAAATGCCAATGCGCGATTAAAAATGATGATGCATGTAGGGGTTAGAGATGCGTACCTTGTCGTCAGCACTCTACATGCAAGTGATCCGCGCAGAATTTAAATACAGAAAAATAAACTATCCTATATGCAAATGCAAGTGAACTGTCCTAGATGATAACTTCTATTAACGGGCAAGAACAAGTTAATTTGACTAAGTTCAAATTACGATCTACTCTATAGGCACAGAAATTCTTGTTTAGGGTGTTTGGACCTAATTAATTACCTGGCTCAAGCAAATTAATTAAAGAAATCAATAGGTGGCTTTCGAAATCCGCGGAAAACAAAGAAAATAAAGCGATGAAAATAAAACCGATGAGGTCCCCCAAGTGCACCGGCACTTGGCGAAACAGACCCCGCAACAAATGAATGTCCGTTTACAAAGTTCAAATGATAAACAAAAACTCTCTTCTCTCTCTCTTTTTTTTTCTATTTTTTTTCGGCTCTTTCACTTTTTCCTCTCCTCTTCTCACGCTATCCTGCGGCTTGGTGAAGAATCAAGCCGCCTCCACGTCGCTTGGGTGCTTCGACTCTCCTAGGATCGCCTCCTTCGCTCCGCGGGCCCTTGCAAGAAAAAGAAAAGAGAATGTGTAAGAAACACAATTTTCAAATCTGAGAGAAGAAGAGAAAAAATGAAATGAATGCAGTGATATAAACAATGAAGTGAATGGCAAAAAATGCAAACATGTATTTACAACCAAGAATAGCAGGTCAAAAGAGAAACCTAACTACCCTCGCCGTGCCTCACCGGCAACGGCGCCATTTTGTTGGACCGGATTTTTAAGATTGGTGATTAATTGTAAAAATAGGTCGTTGCTTTTCTCCCCAAAACCCGCGTCAACAAAAAATATTTTTTTATGATTTTTGCTACTTATTAACCTGTATAGCGGACAGGGTCGAACTCAGGGAGGCTACAATTCCCGAGGGTTATTCAATTAATCGAAAATCAATCAAGAGAAAACAGGAATCTCAAAGGACAACTATCCTTGGTTTTTGTGATTTTTTTTATCTTTTTATTTTTTTATTTTTTTTATTTCTATTTTTTTATATTTTCTGATTTTCAAATTTTTAGTGATTTTGATTTTGCATTTTTTTTAATTTGCAAAAATAACGAACAATGTGATTAAACTCAGAAAATATGCACACCAATTCTTTTTGCAATTTTTCAATTAATCAAAGAAACTCAGAAAAATCCAAAGAAATTATTTTTGTGTTTTAAAAGTTTTGAAATATTTTTGAGAATTTTTGTGGAATTTTCAGATGTTTTTGTATTTTTCTAAAAATGAAACAGTGAGGAAACAAGAAAATGTGCACAACCTGGAGTAATTTGCAATTTAAAATACTTTTAAATACCCAAAACTCCTGCCAATTATTTTTAAGACAAACTATAAAAAAATATCTACAAACAGGAACTGAAATCACAATTTTTGGATTTTTGTAGAATTTTTTATGTTTTTTAGAAGATTTTTGATATTTTTCAATTTTTTTGGGTTTTATAAATAATTAATGCGTGAAAATTGGCCAGAAATTAGAAGACAATGAAGTACAACTACTCTAATTTTTTTGGAATTTTTGGAGGTATTTTCGATTTTTTTTATGAATTTTTGAATTTCAGGAAGACAAAATAACACTGTTTTTGATTTTTTAATAATAATAAATGAAAGCAAAATGCAACAAAAATTTATGCTAGATGGATATGAACATCAGGAGCATAGCACAATTTTTGCAAAATTTTTGGATCACAAATAACATTTATTTCAATGAAAACACAAGGCAAGTCCAAGTTCTGCAGTTCAGGGACTAAAAAGTAAATATGGAAAAGTTCTGGACTGAAATATAAAGATTCAAAGTTTTTTTGTCTCAAATAACCAATAAAAATAAACATAGAAGTGAAAGCGCAATTTTACCAATATATCCTGTGCATGTCATGTGCTAGAGGCTTCCGGCAGGGACGTTCTTGTAAATATGAGATCTTCTGGGGCTCTTTTGCAATTTGTAAAACTTCAGGAGAGAAATTGTAAATTTTCCTTTTTTTTAACAATATTCCAAGAAGCGCTAGGGGTTCTCTTCGTTTCACGCACAGGATGCCAAAGGGGGTCGGCCGCCGCCCCTTCTTCTTCGTTTCTCACGCGGCTTGCAAAGAGGCGGTGCGGAGGAGAGCACAAGCGGCGGAGCGCGGCGCGGGGCTAGAGTCGCGCGTTGGCACGCGCGAGCGGTGGCGCGCTGGGCTGGAGAGGTTGTTGACGCGCGGTCGGCGCCGGTGGCTGGAGCGGTTGCGCCGCTGCTGAGACTGGAGGAGCGCCGCGGGCGCCCGCACGCACAGCGACGGTGGCTGTGGAGGCGGGGAACGCGGATGGCGTGGAGGACGGCACCGAGCGGCCACGGATTGAAGAGGGATGTGGCCGAGGGAGGCGCTGACGCTCCTCGCGGTGGACGGGCGAGCGGCGGGAGCGGCGCTATGCTGATGGGTGGCGGCGCTCGCGCGCGAGGGGGCTGAGGAATGGGGCGAGGCCGACGAGGACGCGCGGCGCGGTGCAGATGCGGCTTCGACAGGGGCTGCTTCGTCGGCTGAAGGAGGAGGGAGGGCTGCGCCTCCTCTTGGAGTGGGAGTCGCGGCGGCGTTGCCTTGCAGCAGGAGGACACGGCCGTGGGCAAGGAGGGGCGGCTGTGCGTGAGGCAGCCGTCCCTCGTTGGTTTTTTTTATTTTTTTTAAATTTTTTTATGATGTAAACAGTGAATGAATAAAAGAGGAAAAAAATCTTTTTTTTTTATAAATCCGAAAATAAGAAAAGAAAAAGGAAAAGAATTCTTTTAATTTTTTATTGTTATCCTGCAAAACAAATATTAGGCAAAATAGAGATTTTTTTTATGGTTGCAAAATAAAAGTTAAAGATAAAGAGAAACAAATTTTTTTTATTTTTTTATTTTTATCCTGCAAAACAAATGTTAGGCATAAAGGAATTTTTTTATTTATCTACACATAGGAATATGGACGGGGATTCGGCGAAAATGGGAGAATGAATCCGCTTCTCCGGCCACCGAACGCGGCCGGAGTTGATAGATTGTGGGAGGTAGAAAATAGAACGTGGAGAGCTCGAGAACGTGAGATGAAAAATCGAGTCGGTGGTGGAATAAATCGAGATGGAATGTTTTAAGATCTAGAGAAAAAATGACAACGAGACGAAAATACGAAAAATAAAACTACAATTAAACTAAGATAAAAATGCGAAGAAAAATTGGATCTCACCTTAGGAGCGGAAAATGGACCGTGATCGCCTCGACAAGGCCGACTCGCTGTCACCGGGCGGCTCGGAGGCTAGGCACAATTCTCGACGAATTTTTTTTTCTCGGAGATCGGGCTCCTCTCTCTAAAGATTGATCAGGTTGGAATGAGGGAGATGGAGCCATATAAATAGAAAAGAGATGAATTTGAATTTTTGAATTTTTGGATAAGAAGATAAGAGAGATTTTTTTGGTGGAAGAGATAACACGAGAGATAAAATAGAAAGATAAAATTATATACAAAATTATCTAACTTTTTTTGAATTTTCGTCGCTTTATTTATTTGAATTAAAAATGTTATTTTTTATTTTTTTTATGAAGGTTAGTTAAAAATAGCAACTATATACATGTACTATATACATATATGGTATTATATACAAGGGTTAAATGAGGAAATTAGCTTTTTTTTGTTTTAAGAATTTTATTAATTTTTTTATTTTTTATTTTTGTTTTAAGTAATTAGTAAAAATATTTACAAATATATATACAAATACAATATACACAAAATACAAGGAAAAATTGCACAAACCACCCAGAAAACCAACTTTTCAACCGTAACTCCAAAAATTATAAAATCACAGTCATTTTGAAGATAATTTAATTTAGAATTCAATGGAAGTGATATTTGTTCAATTTGAGATCATATGGAGCCGGAATTGATCATTTCAATTAGTGCTTAGTGGCTTTTTTTCCAGGTGTGGCTACTTTTATTCTGTTCATGATTTAATTGTGCAATCAGTTTTATTAATTAGGACCCATTTTTATTTACAACTTTGATTTTGAATGTTATTTGATTTGGGGTCAATTAAGGTACAAATAAATTAGTGTTAGTATTATACAGATATACACAAAATAAGTGAGAAACACAATTTTTTGGATTTTCTGGTTGAGGACCCTATCTCCCCCTACTTTATTCCTGGTCGATCAGGTCAAGTCTTGACCTTCTCTCGGGGTTCGGGTCAGCCTGTATACAGTCTTCCTTTTTTTTATTTCCTTTTCTTTATTTTTCCTTTCTTTCTTTATTTATTTATTTTAGGTTAAAATTAGTAAGAAATGTACAATATTTACACACAAATGCAAGTTAGTAAGAATATGGAGTTAGCGTTATATGTAGGTGTTTTATAAGGGATTTTAAGCTAAAATAAATGAATAAAGATGACGAATCGCAGATTCATCAGACCGCCCGTTGCCCGAGGTTTACCCACTGAGAGCCTCATCCGTTCGATCCCCCACGTGGCGTAGCCTCCGCCGTCTGATCGCTGCGAGGACCTCAGCCTTGGAGCGTCCGCTGATCTCCACCGTCCGAAGCACCACGTGGCGTCCATCCTGCGGTCCGCATTAATAAAGGGTAATTTACTTTAGGCCCCCTCTGTTATTTTATTTCGCATTTAGTCCTGTAATTACTTTAGTTAGTTGTTGAGCTTTTGGGATATTTGCACCAAGGACCCTGCACTTTATTTTCTTTGCATTTATACCCCTGTGCGTTGTATGACACGTGCTTCGTCACGTGGTTTTCTGGTGTAGTTGCATCTTATGCCCCTTTAGTTCTGGATGTTATTAGTTGAATGAAAGTTTTTGGAATATTGCATTTATACCCCTGTGCGTAGAAGTAGTTGTGCATGTGCGCTAATATTTGGGTTATTTGCAGATAAGCCCCTGGGCTTTTGGTACCTGTTACCAAATAGCCCTCGGAACTTATTTTCCTTACAATTAGGTCCTTGAGTGCCTCAGGCGCGTGCGACGCACGTGTTTACCTGGGTTATTTGCACCAGACCCCCCAGAACTTCGGGTATTTGCACATAGGTCCCTGTGCACAGTGCCCCCTCTTTATTTTTGAATAAAATAGCAAAACTACTCCAAATCCAATGAAAATTGGAAACATGGCTCCTGCCATAGTGTAAAATTTTCTGGAATTTTTGGGGACAATTTTGTTTTGATTTGATATTTTTAAAAATTCAAAAACATCTATTTTCGTTACTGTCTAACTTTAAAAATCACAAAAAATATTAAAACTCCTCTAAAAACCACAAAAAAATAGTTACTATTAGTCTTTGCTTGCTTGATTTTCTAGCCAATTTTGGCTATTTTTCATCACTTAAAACACCTAAATTTGAAAAACACTCAAAATCTTATAAACATTCTAGTAAATAAATTAAAAATCCAAAAATAATAATCTAGGTGCCTAAATTTTCCTTGTTTTATTCTCTTTACAGTAAAATTACCTCCCAGCTAATTTGGGGCTTCTAGATATTTTATCTAGGTCCTTTTAGCTCGGCTGGACAGTACCTACAGTTTCAGTCACTGTTTGATTTTTTGAAAATTAAATAAATATCAGAAAATCCCAAAAATTCACCAAAAACATTACAAATTATAAAACACATAAAAATATTTTTGTCAGAATTTTTGGTTGATTTTTAGTGCATTAAATAAATTGTTGAAGTGTGTTGTTTTCTTGTTTTTATTATTTTCTTAATTCTTAAAAATCCAAAAAAAAAAATATAAAAAGACTTAAAAACCACCAAAAATACCTTTTCTTCTCTTCTCGACTACTTTGTAGACCGCAAGGCCAATCCGTGCTCCTTGTGTTCGACCCTGGTCGCTATACCAGGTTAATAAAATAGCAAGACCGCTAGCTTGTTTTGAGTGATTTTATCTTATATTGGTGGTCTATTTTTCTTGATTGATCGAGTCCGAGTGATTGAGGTCGCGACGACCATTTAGCACCTTTACCTCAGTCGCTTGGACGGTCATCAGAATCGTGAGCTTCTTTTTATACCCCTTCCCCGACACCATTTTTCTTCACTCGCAAGAAAAAAACCTCTCACGCTGCATTGGCTCTATGCTCGTTCTTCCTCTCGCGGACGAACCTGATTCTCTTTCTGTCGGCTGCATTTCTCTGCGGTACATTCGAGGTCGATCTCGTAGGTGTGTGCAGATAAAGGTCGTGTGCCGTAGTATCTTAGGAGCGGATCGCAAGTGCCCTACGCACCGGTATTGTGGAGGTGATATCCTTTCTAAGGAAAATCCATCACATGGACGCTTCGGTGACTTCTAATCTAATCTTTCTTTCATTTTATTTGCCTCGTAATTCATTTATTGCTTCACCTTTCCTGGATCATGCCTTAATTCTTGTTTCCGTTTATTTAATCGGTTTCAACTTGCATTATGTAATCGGATAATGGATGGGAAATGCATGATTATAATGATGTTTATCCGTAACACTTTTCTCTTAATTCATTTGGATCTATGTAATTACTGCTTAAAATATGCACTGATCATCCTGTTAACAACAATATTAGAGAGGATATACGAAACCGAATTTAAAATCATGTCAGAAACAATGTTTAAATCGAGGGTGGATATGACAGGCATGCCTGAGAAATTCGATGGTCAGAACTTTAAGCGTTGACAACAACACATGAAGACCTGGTTAACCACCATAAGACTAATATCTATGCTTGAAACTGATTGTCCTACGGTAGAAAAGGAAAACCCCTCACCCGAAAGCCAGAAGGTGCAATCTGCGTGGAAGGAACACGACCGTATTTGTCATGATTGCATCCTGTTGGCTCTATCCAACATTTTGTTTGACGTATACTATTCGTCCACGCAAACTGCGAAGGAGTTATGGGAATATTTCGATCGGAAGTATAATACCGAAGATCTCAGTATTAAGAAATACTCCATGGCCAAGTTTTTAAAATTTTCCATGGCCGAAGGAAAGTCAGTTTCTAAACAGACACGCAAGTTTTACTCAAGTTCCATGGTTTGGAATATGTCGAAATGAAACTTCCAGAAAAGTTTCAGATCATGTGCATCATAAAAAAATTCTCAGTCTTGGGAAGACTTCGGTATGACCCTGAAACATAGGAAGGGAAAAATTTCTATGGATGACTTGATGGTGGCAATTGCCATAGAGGAGGAACACAGGAAACAAAATCCTGTGCTTCCTGTCGATATTCAAGCTAAGGTCAATTTCACGACCTCGAAGGGAAAGAATAAGAAGGAAAAGAGTAATAACAATAATAAAATAAAACTAAAGGGTAAGATCTAGAAAAAAAGTAAAGAATAAATTCTGCTGGCATTGTAATCAGGTTGGCCATTGGAAGAAGGATTGTCCGTACTTAAAGGCTCAACCTAAGGCTACAAACGGGAGTCCACAAGTGAATATGATCACTATGGGACATAGGGCTAGCGAGGGGTATGTCTATGAAAAACATGAACTATACCATATTCATGATCCAAATGAGTGGCTCGTGGATACGGAAGCCAATGTAAATATTTGTTCTGATAGAACTTTATTTTCCTCTTATCAGACTTGCAATGGTGGGACTGTGAAGATAAGGAACGATTCTACAACCTGGGTGCTAGGGTCGGGACAAGTCAACTTGAAGTTTTCCTCTGGACGTTGCACATGGTGTTACATGGTCCTGACATCAAGAAGAATGTTTTACCTGTCTCTATCTTAGTTAGAAATGGTTTTTGAATTTAATTTTAAATGTAATAAAGCTGTTATTCTGAGACATGGTATTTTTTAGGAAAAGACTATTTGGCTGATTTTGATTTATTGTTTAGAATTAGATGTAATTCAGTAAACATTAATACAATAAATGTTTTAAATTCTGAATGTTCTAATTTCATGTCTCATGTAGTTAATAATCAAGAATCTTGTGATCTGTGGCTTGGTAGATTGGGGCTGTGAATTTAAATTCAATTAAAAGAATGATGAATTTAGAAATGACCTCTAAACACGCTATTGATAAAACTCAAAAATGTAAAATCTGTGTGCAAGGTAAGACACCTAGGAAGTCTTTTCTTCTGTCTCTAGAGATGTGAGATCTTGTATCTAGTGCACAGAGATATCTATGAGTTTAATGGCGTGTTGACCAGAGACAATAAAAAATATTTTATCACCTTTATAGATGATGGCAGTAGATACTGCTATGTGTATCTTATGAAAACAAGGATGAATCTTTAGATAAATTTCTTATATTTAAGAATGAGGCTGAGACAAAAATAGGAAAAGTGCTTTAACGCCTTAGGTCAGATAGAGGAGGTGAATATACCTCTAACTTGTTTGATGAATAATGCAAATCGTTTGGCATATTTCATGAAGTTACTGCTCCATAATCATCACAATCTAATGGGATAGCAGAATAAAAAAATATGACCTTAACTGACATGATCAATGCTCTCCTACAGAGTTCGGAATTTCCAACATATATGCGGGGAGAAGCTTTGAATACGGCTTATCATATTCTGAATAAGGTTCCTCCAAGGGATATAGAAAAGTGCCCTTTTGAATTTTGAAGAAATAGAAAACTAATCTTAATATATCTCAAAGTGTGGGGCTAACTCGTTAAAGTTTTAGTCCTGTAACATAAGAGAAAGAAGATAGGTCCTAAAACTGTTGATGCTGTCTTCTTAGGTTACTTGGAAAATAGCTATGCATATAGTGTTGGAAATGCGAGCCCACGACGAGCCATTATGCAATAAATGTTATTGCAAATATCATTCTCTGATCTGAAATGAAGAATAATTAAGTTGCATAATAGACCCCTTAGTGCAATTACGGTTATGTACCATGGCCATCTTACTAATCATACAGCTGTTGATTCAACTATTGAATCGTAGAGGCTGGTGCTTGGATGAATATCTAAAGGGTTAGATTGAGGACTCATCAAGCACCATCAAATGATTGTTAAGAGATGATCTCCAGCCTGAGTAGGATATGGCAATCCTTATCTCTGAAGGCTGATATCTGACCGACCTCTTGATGTAGGTCCTCTGCATAGGAATAAAGATTCCGAGGTGTCAGATTAGTTAGGTCAAAGAGTTGACTTAACGAGATCGAGATAACCAAAGTCCTATATCGTATGCTGTCATGATATAGGCACACATCCTCTGACCGGAGACAGATGTGTTGCTATATGTCTAAGTATGTACATTTGGCAGACCAATAGGTTGATGACCTAATCAAGGTCTATACACCGGCGCGCTGGTGTGCATATAAGGGCATATGAGTAATACGATCTCTCAAAGGGATCATACATATTCAGTTACTGAACCGGAAAGCATGAGCTCACTCATGAGATATTGGGAAGAATCAAATTCCATGCGCATGGTCGTCTCGCTTTGGAAGCTTGACTGAATTTGTAGGATTGATATATACTTTTAGTATATGATCAAGACCTAGGTATGGTATACGCTTTTGGAAAGTGTATGATTGATACCAACTCCCAATGATCGAATGAGAAACTTACTGATAAAACCATGAAGTAGACAGTATAAAGTTGATCCAATACTTCGGGTTTAATCTGAGTCTTCCAGTATGCAAGATGTACATGTATTGGGAATACCTGAGGGTGATTTGATCATAAACGATTGTATAACCATGATGCTTCCATTCCTAGGGAGTGATGAAACGGGTCTGGATTTTAGTGTCTCCTCTCAGTAGAGAAGTGATCTGATCTTGGTCCAAGTGTTGGACATTGATCTGAATGTGATTCAGATACAACGAGAAGATTATATTTACGGTCTTGATTTAATCAAGCATCTATGAGAAGCCCGTGATCTGGATCTCAATATCCATGTCACTATACGTGGAACAATACAATCGCCATGTCCTTATCTCCAAGTATCTGCGGAGAGATTGCATTATTCTTGAAGGGTTCAAGAATAATTCCATAAGATCTAAGCAATGAAGAGATGATGATTAAATGTGATTTAATCATATTGATGTGTGAAGAAATTATCCAATTTAATTAAATATGATTTAATTAATATGGATAAGACTAATGTGGATAGAAATATCCAATTATTCATAATATATTATAAATGCGATTTATAATGTATTAGAGAGAGCTAATTATAATTTATATGTGTTGATTAATTATTATGTGTATTGGATACACATTGTGTAATTAATTAACAATGTAAATAATATGTTGTTTTGGGTTGTGAATATGATTCACAATTTTTTCAATGGCAAGATTGCAATATTCTCAAATATAATTGTGAATTATTTTTGAAGAATAATAACCCAACAAATAAATAAAGAGATATTTCCATGGAGATATGCAATCTCATGAAATTCATGAGATTGCTCTCCCCATGGAAATAAGTGGGCGGCACATCATTCCTATAAGGAATGTGTGGCTGTCCACATGGAAGGTATATGGAGATGGAATCTCCATGTATCTTCTCTCCTTATTTGTTGATTTGATTTAGGACTAATTTATATTTGATTTTGTCAAATATATTTTAACCTAAATTTGTTGGTTTTACCAACAACAATCTTGACCATTGGATTAACATAAATCAATCTCACCCATTGATTTTATGTGTCCCATGAATTGAGATCCATGGATCCCAAAACCCTATAAATAGAGAGGCATACCATGCTCTCTCTTTACATGTGATATTGAGGCTCTCTCTCTCTTTCTTCTCTACACACGTCAGCCCTCTCTCTCTCTCTCTCTATTGTTGGTGGCCGACCACCATACCATAGAGAAGACAACCGTCGACGCCATTGCCACCGCGCCGCTGCTTCGACGTTCTTCGATTCTCCATCTTCTTGGTGTGCTATGCCCACGAAGGAGACGTTCGATCTCGTGCGACGAGATCAGGAGCAACCACACTTGGATCATCTTCTTGGATTGCGAGGACAACGCGGTTCATCCCCGCGCTCGCAAGCGGTCTCGCCGACGATCGGACTTGAGACAGGAGGTATCTTCCTTTAGAGACTTGATAAACCACGCTTCAAGAGGAATTGCATTATACTTGTTGTGGTTATAGATGAAACGATCTGAGAATGGTTCTCGGATCATGTGGTTTCATCGAATAAAAATTTTAAATTCCGCTGCACCGATCAACTAGTATGACTAGTCGTTCTTCGTCGCATACGATACGACAATCACGCTTCCGTGATGTGCTTAAGGATAATTTCCATATCCTTCAAGTGGTATCAGAGCCTTACGTCGATGGTTTCGAATATGATTCGAAAAACTGAGGACGACTTGGGTTCGTTAAGGTCACGAAAGTTTTTATTGCATTTGATTTCGCAGATCTGTTTAGTAAATAAATTCGGCACTGTTTAAATTGTTTAAACACGAATTTAATACTTGGATTTTGTTCCCCATTAAATAAGGAAACCATAGGATCTAAGTTTACGTAAATCGGATTTCGTATGCTCTAGATATGGTTGTTTTAATGAACATGTATGCACTGCTACGGGAACTGTAGATCTGAACGTGATTAAAATGTTAATTACTGTTTAGACTTGCCTCTAATGCGTGTAACATCACTTGGGTTCTGTCCTAAATCAAATTAGCAATCTATGAAAATTGATTATGTCTAATTTGGATTTAATATGATTGAGATATGCTAATTTTAGTACTTAGGGGTCACTGCTGAAATTACAGTCCTAATCTAGAACCAAGTGATTGTCAATTAGTGAAATTAATTGTTAATTTCGTGAAATAATCATGAAAAATATTTGTGGAATATTGTAAGTTGATTATTTACATAACTGACATGGCCTCAACCAATTAATTGATTAGATTTGATCTAAATCTTAATTGGAAACACAATCATCAAACTTGATGCTTGTATAGTGACTGTCATTTAATAAATTGGTGAAATTAAATTGTTTAATTTCCTAGAATAATTGTGCATAAATATTTGTGAAATATTTGATGATAATTATTCCCTTAAATGACATTGCCTTAACCAATAATTGATTAGATGTGATCCAGATCACTAATTGGTTACATGATCAACATTCCAACAAACATGTTGCTTGAATAGGACTTGGGATTTGTTTAGCAAATCTCATTATAATGTTAATCAAAAATTATTTTGATTATTATTATATGGTATAATTTCGATTGAAGAACCGATGATAATCTCAAGTACAAAATGATTTATTTTGCATTGTCCTTTCCCGAGGTGGATATGGTGTCTAGTCGGAGAGCATTGGGGTTGCGGGTTGCAACGTATGTGGTCCGTCCCACTCTCGTCGGTACTGGCCATGACAGCGGGTATGGTTAGTATAATGCTTAAGAAATCATGATGTATTTCTAATTATTAAAATTCGAGATAATACGTATTTGAGATAATACCATAATTCAAGTAACTATTAAAATATTTGTTGGAGATTAATTGGATCATTGATTTAATATGATTAGATTAATTGGAATCCAATTAAAATTGAAACACTCTATTATGAATAGAGATGTTATTTCCCTTGGAAGAATTAATCATAATGAATATGATTCATAGTGATTAATTAGAATTTGAATATGATATTGAGGATCACATAAGTGACATCCATGGTTTCCTGTCAAGGCGAAGAGTTCTGTCGCCAGATATTGTATGTAGGAGACACCTATCCGAAGTGACAGCTCCTGCATACGATCCATTTGGATCGGGCTCTTCGCTTCTCAAAAGAGTAAGGACGTATGCGTAGTGACCCCAATATCGGATCCTCATATTATTGGGGCGATATTGGATTGCGCATAGCGAGTTGTATTCCTGTCGACGGTTGGTTCAATTAATGACGGGTCAACATCGCCTTAGGGGTGGTGGGCCCGGGTGTTAAAGACCGAATTGAGAAATGCAAGTTGGACTTACAAAGCGGAATGTGTTCCCGCTTCTTTTTATCCGAGTTGCAGATTCTCATATTATTGGGATGTAACAAAGATAAGGAAGGAGATCCCAGATCTTGTTGAGATATAATGGTAAGTATATCTCTTACATTGAAAGTGATTAAGGGAATGAACTTTCAATGTTGACAAGGCAAGACAACTTTGATATAAAAATCCTAAATCAAAGTAAAATATATATATATATATTTATGCAAATTTCTTATTTCAGATAATCCTTCATTAAAACCCACTCAATGATATACTCAATAATAACCAGTGAAATATCTTGGGTTGGACTCATGATCCAGATATTGTACTTGCAATAGAACACATAATGTATGTGGTTGCAATGTGCATGTTTCCTCATAATAATGAGGAATGACAATTAAATAGATAATAGGACTACAACCCTAGGGTTTGTATGTCTCTATAGTCTTGGTCTCATCGGATGTACTTTGGAAGTAACATGTTGATGATGATCGCAATTGTCAAATAATCCTTATAAAATTAATGAAGATATTCTGGCATACATATGTGCTCTTGACATTTAACATGAATGAGATGGTTCACTGCATCATGCAGAATGGTGGCTCTATAAGAGATGATGTATTCAAATTGTTTGAGTACCTACCTAAACCAATGGTTTTAAGAGTATAAATGGATGTAGACATGATGAGTGTCATCATTCTATTGTCTATACTCTAGTCATTCATGAAGCTTCAAAATATTCATATTGTATGAATCTAATGAAGCATTTATAAATGTTGAAATAATCTTACATTGAATTCTTTTGAATTTAAGAGATCCTTAGTCTTAAGCAATGGTTTCTTATAGATAAAGGGAGCACAGTGGAAGCATGGGTTGGACCCAAGAAAGAAGGAAAGTCAAAGAGTTGACTGGACTTATGTGACTTCCATATGACATCCAAAGAGTTGGATGAATGCCAAAACTGCAATAAGTTGATGTGTTGATAGTATGACTATCAAGTCTGTCTAGAATCCTTAGAGAAGGACTCGGATAGAGCATCAAAATAATCTACATAAATCATTGAAATTGACTTTCTTATTTCATAAGATAGAGTCTAATAATTGTATCTTAATCTTCTGACAACACTTGCAATGGGTTGCATATGTTTTAGAAGACTAGAAAAGTTGATCTTAAGGTTTATAGTTATCCACATGGATATTGATGCAATTGTTGCAACAATCTCTGTTGAATTGATAGACTTGTTAATTTCAGTGGGAGAGCCCTTAGTCGTAGAGAATGTCTCTATGACCTAGATATAAGAATACACTCATTGTTTGTTTCTAAATGTTGGAAATAAACATCAATTTTGAGATATAACTATCATAAAGAGTTATGATGGATATATTTCAGATAGTAATCTAATAAACTAGTGGACTTCACTAAATTAGAAAATTAATGAATGGTTCATTAACATTTCTAAATACTGAAATTAAACCTTAAGATCAATGGGAGGATGAAGATCATTTGACAATGATCTAGCATCAAGCCTTGGACATTTGTCTATTCATTTGATCAATAGACTAGTAAGAGATGAAACTTTAGAATGTCTAAAATTTCAAAACTTACATACTTATGAATATTGTATTCAAAGAAAAAAAATATCCAATACACCCTTCTTTGGGAATGGTGTAAGATGTCAAGGTATTCGGGATCTCATACATATTGATGTATGTGGATCTTCTATATCATAGTAAACATTGTGGATATGTGATATCTATTGATGATTATGTATGATATGAGATTTCTTCTCTTCACCTAAGAAACCTTTGAAATGTTCAAAGATTTCATTATTTTTTGATTTAAAACCAAAGTTTGAAGGAAGATAAAATGAATTTGATCTAATCTAGGTAGCAAGTACCTACTAGATAAATTCGAAGAACACCATATGGAGATATGAATATCATTTCTATCTCAATCCTCCTAACACACCTTAACTCAATAGAGTTATAGGGAGATACAATTGGATCATGTGTGACATGATCTTATCAATGATGAATTTTAGCATAATTATCCCTTAGTTTTCAGATATATATATATATATGTAGTAGAGACTACAATGTATATCCTTAATAAGGTTCCATGTATGTTGGAATCTAGCACTTGAGAGTGCTGCTTCATTAGGAAAATAAATGATGGTATTGGATACCTACTTTATGACCTTGAGATTCTTAAAGTATCTCATCTCTGAGAATGTGATTCTTAGAGGTTGAGACTCTTGAGAATCAAGATAAAATGAAGTATAGAAACTTATTTAATCTTGAGAAGATAATGAGGCTCCTGAAATTGGAAACTAAAGGGACAATTAACGATGAAACACTAATACCTCTTCAAATGAGTTTGAGGATGGATTTCATGTGTTAGAGAAATCCGACAATGATCGAACTTCATGTGATGAAGCTTCTGAAGATCATAGCATGGATAGATGGATGTTAGAAATAATAGTCTAATGTAGACTACATATGCAAGTGTTGTATATGGACCCTCGTGGATCCACCTATATGGGTAAGACCTGTAAAGGTGTAAATGGATCTTCAAGAGAAAGGGAACCTGATGAGAAGGTAGAGATCTTCAAAGCACGGTCCGTAGCCATGAGCTACACACTTGAAGAGAAGACATTGCTTGCGATGAGACTTGCTCTTCGGTAACCATGCTTAAAACCATCAGAATATTGCTGACCTTAGCTACACAAATTGACTATTGCATCTTCAAGATGTAAGTCAATATTGCATTCCTCTACGAATACCTCTTTGAGGATATTCACATGAAGTAGTCCCAGGGCTTCATGTTTGAGGAAAGCAAGGTGTAGACGCTAAGGAATCCATCTACAGACTCAAATAAGCTTCTTGAACTTGGACCATAAGATTTGATGAAATTATAAATGTTATGATTTCAGATAGAATCTTGATGAACCATGTGAAGCTTAGTGGGAGTGCATTTGTGTTCATCATGCTAAATGTAGATGATATCCTAATCATTTAAAATGATATAAGGATAATAATAAGTGTTTTATTATCTAGTTGTTCCATAACTTGAGATATGATCTCAAGGATACCTCTTATCTCTTAGTTCTGATGTTGTTCAGAAGCAAAGAGAAGAGGATAATGGGACTGCCACATTTGTAGTACACCTTGGACATATTCTATTCATAGAAATTCCAAGAAAGGCTTCTAACCCTTAAGATATGGTACTGACCTATCTAAAGGGACACCACCTCAAAGAGTTGAGGAAGTGAATGCTAGAACTACTTGCCCTTCGGCATCAGTTCTGAGAAGCCAGGTGCGTGCTAGATGTGTACAAAAGTCAGATAGCTGCCATGCAGTGGGAGTGGTAAATTGTTACTAATCCTACTATGGAAATAAAATACTTGGTTGCAGTAATAACAAAATCTTCATAGATGACAAGATTTTTGAGATAGTGATCTCAAAGTCTTATCTTCAAAAGCTTAAGACTTTATAGATAGAGATCTAAAAAGGTCTTAACTATGGATACCTTAAGAGATAGTGATCTCCATGAATAAAGGTATTCTGATAAGGATTATTGATATTCTGGTTATGATAATTGTTAAGCTGTAGTGTCAAGAACACTGTAACTAACTAGATTGAGTATTGGTTGCATAAGATGCAACATTCGCATTAGATACGAGCACTGTTACTGGGGATATGCAAGTGCCGTAAAAAGACTTGGCATAGTCTCGCGTGAACAGAGTGACTGATCAACTTACCTAACTATTTTCTAAATAGCCTATGATTGTCACATGAGTGCGGGTTTAAATGATTAGCCCATTAATGGCTCTTTGGGCTAGTGGGAGATTGTTGGAAATACGAGCCCACGACGAGCCATTATGCAATAAATGTTGTTACAAATATCATTCCCTGATCTGAAATGAAGAATAATTAATTTGCATAATAGGTCCCTTAGTGCAATTAGGGTTATGTACCATGGCCATCTTAATAATCATACAACTGTTGATTCAACTATTGAATCATAGAGGCTGGTGCTTGGATGAATATCTAAAGGGTTAGATTAAGGACTCATCAAGCACCATCAAATGATTGTTAAGAGATGATCTCCAGCCTGAGTAGGAGATGACAATCCTTATCTCTGAAGGCTGATATCTGACCGACCTCTTGATGCATCTCCTCTGCATAGGAATAGAGATTCAGATGTGTTAGATTAGTTAGGTCAAAGAGTTGACTTAACGAGATCGAGATAACTAAAGTCCTATATCGTATGCTGTCATGATATAGGCACACATCCTCTGACCGGAGACAGATGTGTTGCTATATGTCTAAGTATGTACATTTGGCAGATCAATAGGTTGATGACCTAATCAAGGTCTATACACCGGCGCGCTGGTGTGCATATAAGGGCATATGAGTAATACGATCTCTCAAAGGGATCATACAGGTTCAGTTACTGAACCGGAAGGCATGAGCTCACTCATGAGATACTGGGAAGAATCAAATTCCAAGCGCATGGTCGTCTCACTTTGGAAGCTTGAGTGAATTTGTAGGATTGATATATACTTTTAGTATATGATCAAGACCTAGGTATGATATACGCTTTTGGAAAGTGTATGATCGATACCAACTCCCAATGATCGAATGAGAAACTTACTGATAAAACCATGAAGTAGACAGTATAATGTTGATCCAATACTTCGGGTTTAATCTGAGTCTTCCAGTTTGCAGGATGTACATGTATTAGGAATACCTGAGGGTGATTTGATCATAAACGATTGTATAACCATGACGCTTCCATTCCTAGGGAGTGATGAAACATGTCTGGATTTTAGTGACTCCTCTTAGTAGAGAAGTGATCTGATCTTGATCCAAGTGTTGGACATTGATCTGAATGTGATTTAGATACAACGAGAAGATTAGATTTACGGTCTTGATTTAATCAAGCATCTATGAGAGGCTCGCGATCTGGATCTCAATATCCATGTCACTATACGTGGAACAATACAATCGCCCTGTCCTTATCTCCAAGTATCTGCGGAGAGATTGCATTATTCTTGAAGGGTTCAAGAATAATTCCATAAGATCTAAGCAATGAAGAGATGATGATTAAATGTGATTTAATCATATTGATGTGTGAAGAAATTATCCAATTTAATTAAATGTGATTTAATTAATGTGGATAAGACTAATGTGGATAGAAATATCCAATTATTCATAATATATTATAAATGCGATTTATAATGTATTAGAGAGAGCTAATTATAATTTATATGTGTTGATTAATTA
Organism: Ottelia alismoides; assembly: GCA_037367405.1. Taxonomy (NCBI): domain Eukaryota; kingdom Viridiplantae; phylum Streptophyta; class Magnoliopsida; order Alismatales; family Hydrocharitaceae; genus Ottelia; species Ottelia alismoides. The sequence continues at coordinate 20,469 of JAZKJV010007386.1, read as the reverse complement.
TTATGTGTATTGGATACACATTGTGTAATTAATTAACAATGTAAATTATATGTTGTTTTGGGTTGTGAATATGATTCATAATTTTTCCATGGCAAGATTGCAATATTCTCAAATATAATTGTGAATTATTTTTGAAGAATAATAACCCAACAAATAAATAAAGAGATTTTTTCATGGAGATATGCAATCTCATGAAATTCATGAGATTGCTCTCCCCATGGAAATAAGTGTGGCCGTTCACATGGAAGGTATATGGAGATGGAATCTCCATGTATCTTCTCTCCTTATTTGTTGATTTGATTTAGAACTAATTATATTTGATTTTGTCAAATATATTTTAACCTAAATTTGTTGGTTTTACCAACAACAATCTTGACCATTGGATTAACATAAATCAATCTTACCCATTGATTTTATGTGTCCCATGGATTGAGATCCATGGATCCCAAAACCCTATAAATAGAGAGGCATACCATGCTCTCTCTTTACATGTGATATTGAGGCTCTCTCTCTCTCTCTCTCTCTTTCTTCTCTACACACGTCAGCCCTCTCTCTCTTTCTATTGTTGGTAGCCGACCACCATACCATAGAGAAGACAACCGTCGACGCCATCGCCACCGTGCCGCTGCTTCGACGTTCTTCAGTTCTCCGTCTTCTTGGTGTGCTATGCCCACGAAGGAGACGTTCGATCTCGTGCGACGAGATCAGGAGCAACCACGCTTGGATCATCTTCTTGGATTACGAGGACAACGCGGTTAATCCCCGTGCTCGCAAGCGGTCTCGCCGACGATCGGACTTGAGACAGGAGGTCTCTTCCTTTAGAGACTTGATCAACCACGCTTCAAGAGGTATTGCATTATACTTGTTGTGGTTATAGATGAAACGATCTGAGAATGGTTCTCGGATCATGTGGTTTCATCGAATAAAAATTTTAAATTCTGCTGCACCGAACTACTAGTACGACTAGTCGTTCTTCGTCGCATACGATACGACAATCACGCTTCCGTGATGTGCTTAAGGATAATTTCCATATCCTTCATATAGATTCTTGGTAATTTGGTCTGAGATACCAAGCATATATGTCAACACTATTGTTGAACTCCATGATGCTATATTCTTTGAGGATGTCTTCCCTTTGAAAACTGGAATTCCTCAAAATGTGACCTTTGAGAGTGCTTATACATCTGGATATATTCCAGATCAAGTGGAAAGGATAACGAACGTGGGGATTGAGACTCAACCTGAACCCAATGATCTTTCAGAAGAGATTGAGCCAAGAAGGAGTAAAAGACCTCGGATAGCCAAGGATCTGAATAGCAACTTTGTTGTCTACCAGATCGAGGGTGATCCACCAAGCTATAAGAAAGTCATGGCTTTGTCTAAAGTAAAACAATGGAAGGAAGCTGTCAAATCTGAGATGGACTCCATTATGGCTAATGGAACTTGGGAGTTGGTTGACTTACCCAAAGGGTGCTCTACCATTGGGTGTAAGTGGATGTTTAAGAGAAAATTTAGGCCTGATGGATGAATTGAAAAGTATAAAGCCAGATTAGTTTCTAAAGGCTTTAGGCAAAAGGAAGATTTCGATTATTTTGATACTTATTCTCTTGTGACTAGGATGATCACATTTTGGATGCTCATAGAATTGGCATATGTATATGATCTCTATATCCATCAGATGAATGTGATGACCACCTTCTTGCATGGTGATCTTAAGGATGAGATCTATATTGATCAACCTGATGGACTTGTGACTCCTAGAAATGAGGGAAAGGTTTGTAAACTTGTTAAATCCCTTTACAGATTGAAACAAACACCGAAGCAGTGGCATGAAAAATTTGACAAAATTATTTCATAATGTGTCTTTAAGATTCATGAATCCGATAAATGTGTCTATTCCAAGGTGAAAGATGATGAGTGTATTGTCTTGTGACTATATATTGATGACAGATTATTGTTTGGATCACATATTAGGATTATAAATGAAACTAAAGCATTCTTAAGTAGCAAGTTTGAGATGAAGGACATGGGTGCTATTGGTATAATCTTGGGTCTCAAACTGACAAGGTCAGTTGATGATCTCATTACGCTGAGTAGGTACTTGACAAGGTCAGTTGATGATATCAAGACTGCAAAGCTGTAAGCACTCATTTTGATTCATCCAAAATGTTGTTTAAGAATAAAAGTGGAGTACCTGTAGCTCAACTAAGGTATTCACAAGTGATAGAAAGTTTAATATATCTTGCAAATTGCATTAGGCCTGATATTTCATTCTCGGTTGCAAGCTGAGTAGATACACTAGTTGTCCTAACCGTACTCACCGGAGGCTCTGGATCGAGTACTGAAGCACTTTAAGGGAACTATTTCCCTTAGTTTACATTATGGTAGACATCCATCTGTACTAGAAGGATATAGTGATGCAATCTGGATAGGGAAAATGGAGAAGTCTGGGAGTAATGTTGTTACTGGGTATATCTTTACCCTTGCAGGCGGTGCAGTCTCCTGGAGGTCTGTGAAACAGATCATTCTAGCTCGATCTGCCTTTGAGGTCGAGTTATGTACTTTGGATACTACTAGAATTGAGGTTGAATGGCTAAGGAAACTTCTTTCTAAAATTTCTATGGTAGGTCAGCCAGTTCCTACGATCTCGATACATTGTGATAATATGACTACAATTGCGAAGATCAAGAGTTCAAAGTTCAATCAGAAAATAAGAAGACACATACAAACCAGACTTAAGACGTTAAGGGATTTGTCATCTCGAGGAGTGTTGGCTGTGGATTTTGTTGGATCCAAAGACAACACGGTTGATCCATTGACTAAGAGACTTGATAGATATTTAGTCCTAAAATCTAGATTTGGGATGGGACTGAGACTATTGGGGTTTGCTCTACAGTAGCAACCTAACCTATCTCAGTGGGGATCCCACAAAGTAGGTTCAATGTGGTAATAACAAGCTGTTTGGAGAATCGGTTGGCATTCTTATCTTAATGCGTATGAATGAATGTCTTATCCCTAGAAGCCCGAGTACCATTTTAGCTGTAAGTTTAGGAAGGACGTAGGCTCTGAATGGATTCAAGCCTTTGGGCAGGATGTTAGCAGTACATCCTTGGAGAACACCACCTATGTGAGTGTTATTGTGGGCCACAGTTAAAGGAAGATGGTCTTTTCGGAATACACTGACGAAACAGGATAAGGGTGCATGACCTTTAAGAGCATCAAACCTAAAGATTGTATCAAGAACAACATTTTGTTGTTTCTACTGTATATTTTAACACCAAGGTTTAAATTTCAAGACGTAGTTCACTTCGTTCCTATTAAAGTGAAAGTAGTAAACTCAGGTAGAGGTTCAAACTGGAAGGTACCTTTACTGAAAAAAAGTGTAGCAGCCGAAAGATGTTCTTTTTAACTTGCTTTGAATCTCTTTTTCAAGTTGGTGAATTTGTGGGTGAATGTAGTATTTAGAATTATAGTTAGACTTTTAATGGAAATTCTATGTAATTACAATTGGAGTTAATTTGGTTTTAAATTGAGAAAGCAAATGGCTTGAACGGAAAGTTTAGAATTCCCAAATTTGAAACATTGAGGAAGCTTGGTTGTAAGTATAGTACCATACCTAGTATCTCCAAACTTTTGGTGGACTTATATATAAGTCCACACCCCAAGCTCTTGTAGCAATAGTAGAGAGGAGGAATGGAGGGCCACACTTGCGCGCGCGCTCTGCTCCGTCGCTGACTCTTGCACCGATTTGGGCTCGGGCCCGGGAGAATCAATTCGAATCTCGATACTTTTGCTGCGGGTTTCATTTGGATGGTCAATTAAATTAATCAAATAGGTTAATTTGGACTCGATCGAAATGGGAATCTGACTCTTCCGAATAGACATGCCCGTTGAGGGGCATTTTCGGAAATCAAAAGGTACTACGCGCTAGGGCACACGAGCTTCTTTTTATACCCCTTCTTTGACACCGTTTTTCTTCACTCGCAAGAAAAAATCCTCTCACGCTGCCTTGGCTTTGTGCTCGTTCTTCCTCTCGCGACAAACCTGCTTCTCTTTCTCTCGGTTGCAGTTCTCTGAAGTATATTCGAGGTCGATCTTGTCGGTGTGCGCATATGAAGATCATGTGTCGTAGTATCACCCTACGCATCGGTATTGTGGGGGTGATATTATATGTAAGGATAGTCCATTATATGGATGCTTCGATGACTTCTAATCTATTCTTTCTTTCATTTTTTTTGCCGGTTTATTGCTTTACATTTTCTATATCACGCTGTAATTCTTGTTTCTATTTATTTATTCGGTTTCTACTTACATTATGTAATCGGATAATGAATAAGAAATGAATGATTATAATGATGTTTATCTGTAATGTTTTTCTCTTAGTTAATTTAGATCCATGTAATTACTGATTAAAATATGTGCTATGTCTATGTATGAAACAGAGATTGAGACATCCGGAACACGAAAGCTCGCGTGGAACAACGACAGACAAACTTGGGTGGCAAATCACGCAACGCATGACTGACCCCTATTCGATCCCACCTTACGTCAACTAATCAATGCTTTCCATGTAATGACAACCAAGTCCTTGTGATCTTCAAATGGCAGGTTGTCATACATACCTTGTAGTGTGGACATCTAGGCAGAGTTCGTACTGATCGAGTACATTGATACACTACAAAACAAATAAAGGGAAGGAATTGGATCTGTCCACTTACCAACACTACTGTAGATTCACGCATCCATCCATCCTTTTGATCGGACACCTCTGTTTTTTTGACTGTTTACTGAGTTCGGTTTTTTTTTGGAGTTTTAATTCCTACGCTTTTGTTGATGCGTAGCGCATACAAATTGCAAAATCATGTAGAAAACGGGTCTTGTAATACCTTTCCTTTTGTGAAGGAATATACAAAATTTCACTTTCCAAAAAAAAAAAAGAAATCTAAATCATCAAGTCCCTGTATAATTAATAAAAAAATAAAACTACGTACTATTTCTCCCTGCCCCGTCCTGACTCTCATAAATTGTTTTCAATGGTTTGCTTTCCTCTGTTGTCTTCCCAGCCTTATATTTGTCGTGGATAATCAATCTCTTGGGAAGACAGATTGCACTGGCGAGCCCACCTCTCTCGATTACACCACGAAGGGTTGTAAGCCTTTACCCTTTCGCAATCACCTGCAACATCCAATCTTCTTCAATGTGGCTTTCCCTGCCTTGTACACATTATTATTTTTGTCTTTTTTTGTTTTGATGTACGTGTTATTAATTATCTATATTTTTGTTCTAAAAATACATTAAATTCATGTCCTTGTAAGATTTCCTTTTTCTTTTTAAGTATAATGTTGAAATAGAAATCAAACATAAACATCTTGGATTTTACATGTAATCCTACTCTGTGAGGGAGTATGATGAAACCAAAAGAAAATGCCTCAAAAAGCCAGATCTTCTATTAGAATCTATAAATGAGTACATGGGATACATAGCTTCTTATATAACCTCATAGACATGTTGGAATCCCACAGACAATAAATATGGTACTAAACATGAGTGGGAGTAAGAGATCTCATCACGCTCTTGATCAAAAATATGAAAATAATTGTAATGATATATTATATATATATAAATATATATTTATATATGGAAAAAATGGGGATGCCTCCAAAGGGTAGCCAATGGGCTATCCCCATGCTATTTTCATATTTTTATTTTTGAAAAATATCACCATTTATATTCATTTATATATCCCTATAATATGTTATTCGAAATTCGTCAGAAACAAAGACTCGTATGCCCTCCATCTAGAACTTGTAATTTTAACGGTCTTAATATTATTATAATCAATCAGTTTTAGATGAAGGGTATAGTAGTCTCCATTTTTGACAAATTTCAAATGATATAATGGAGGGATATATAGATGAATATACAAGGTGATATTCTCAAAAAAATAAAAAATACAAAAAATGACGTGGGGCCAACCCTATCAATCCATATGCACACACACATTTATATATATAGGGTTTGACGGGGCTGCCCCTGCACCATTTTTAACGTTTTTTTATTTTTTTTTTGAAAAATATTGTCGTGTATTTTCATCACTATATCCCTCCAATATGTCATTCAAATTTCACTAGGAATTGATACTCTTATGCCCTCCATCATGAACAAGTAATTTTAACGGTCTTAGAATTGCTATAATGGACCTGCTCTAGATGGAGGACATATAAGTATCTGTTTTTGAAGAAATTTGAATGACATATTAGACGGATATAGTAATGAAAATACATGACAATATTTAAAAAAACAAAAAAATCGTCGAAAATGATGCGGGGTAGCCAATTGGCTACCCCCAAGGGGCAGCTCCATTAAGCCCATATATATGGGTTAAATGGGGATGCCCCCAGGCCCTGTCTCATTTTTTCAATTTTTTTTACTTCCACGGAAATTGATCACTATATCCTTATATTATGTCACTCACATTTCGTGCGAAACAGAGATTCATACAGCTTCCGTCCATACAATAAAGGTCGCAGAATAGTTGAAATCGACCATGTCTGGATGGAGATCATAGTAGTCTCTCTTTTACAAGAAATTTGAATGATATAATATACAGATATATTTAAATCCACGGAAATATTTTTAAACAAAAATTGAGGAAAATGGGACAGGTAGGGGGCAACCAAGGACGGATTTAAGGGGGGGCAAGGAGGGGCAAGTGCCCCCCCTAATTTTTGGGATTAATACATGTATATGTAATTTTTTTCCTATATATTTTTAAGATAAAAATAATCATAATATTTCATAATTATAATGCTTCTTTTGGATTTTTGAGGGCAAAACTTGTACATGCCCCCTTCAATTTTTTTTAGAAAAAGTTCAATAATTTTTATCAATAGATAATAGGTAAATTTACACCCATAATCCTGAGTAATATCATAATTACTACAGGAACATTCTATAATCACGAACCTAGGACCCTAAATTAATGTTCCGTTTTACACCCATAACCTTCCGTTAATTTAGTTCGTTAACTCAACCATACGAGTGAGTTAATCTAACGGATCCACGATCTAACGGCTGGATTAAGAAAAAAACGGGAAAAAAACTTGCCTCCTTTTTCTCTTCAAAAGCAGGAGACTCAAGTTAGTTTCTCTCTCTATGAAGGAAGGCATGTCATGCCACGAGCTTCACAGCTGGAGCTTCCCAGCCCTTGTGGGCGCCTTCGTCGATGTTGACGTCGCCCACCTCATCCTCCTCGCTGCCACCACCACCTTCCTCGCCTCACGCCTCTTCTCCCTCCTCGGCCTCAGCCTCTCCTGCCCCTGCTCCTTCTCCTCCCACTGCTGCCTCCGCCCCCTCCTCTTCCATGGCCCCCACCTCGCATCGCCTCCGTCCACTCTTCTATCGCTGCCCATCACCCCTTCCTCGCCTGTTGGACCTGCCTCAACAGACTTCCTTGCGACGTTGCTCGCCTAAATATCGAATTTTACGAGGGTAGTGACTGATTCGCCAAAATCCGTATAATCTAAAATAATTAAAATACTTGAATATAACTTACTTTTTAAAAAAATATAAATATTATTCACAAAAAATCTTGACAATGTGAAACATATATGATACAAATTTATGTAAAATTGAATAAAAATATATAGTCGATTAAAAAATAAGTTCAAAATTGACTATTACCGTATAATGAGTAAGTTCAAAATTGATGAAAAATATAGACATAATTTGTCCATAACAATTAATGTTATATATTGAATATGATTGTACTGTAATTGATAGATATATTTTTTAAAAACCTCGTGCCCCTCCCAAAAAATATTCTGGCTCCGTCCCTGGGGGCGACCACATTTTTCCTTTTGTGTGTGTGTATGTGTGTGTGTGGGGGGGGGGTTGTTTTGAGTAATACCCAAGTTGACTGTTATACAATGCGATTTCCACTTTTTTATTTTTTTCGAAATAAAACCATGTATATATGTATATATATCCCTCATATATGTCATTCAAAATTCATCATAAACTGAGACTCCTATGTCCTCTATATAGAACAGATCGATTACAACAACATTCAGACATGTTCTAGATGGAGGGCATATGAGTCTCTGTTTCTCACGAAATTCGAATGACTTGTAGGAGGAATATATAGATGAATATATATGATGGAATTTCTAAAAAAATAAAAAATAGGCGAAATTGCTCAGTGTAACATCTAACTTGGTTGTTACACAGTTCCTCTCTCTCTCTTATATATATATATATATATATATATATATATATAGACACACACACACGTATTTTTACACGACAGACCTTATAAACTTTTTCAAATTACCTCTACAACATTTGAAACAACCCAATTCCCTCCTCGACTCTGTAAGCTTATTAATACTTACCCTATAGTTAGCCTCCATCCATTTACCCGTTAAAACTAACGGGATTCTGTTATATACTTTTACATTATACTCATTTTGTTTATCAAATTTACATTGAATGCCACTTCCCTTCCACCACCTCCTTCATTCGCGCTCCCCTCCTCCCGACCTCTGCCTCCTCCTCCAGATTTGCCGCCACTGACCTTCAACCATTTCATTAGTTTTTTCCAAGACTTCGTTGTAGGAGTCTCTGTTTCGCACGAAATTTTAATGACATAATAAATGGATATAGTGATGAAATTCCACGGAAGAAATTTTTTAAAAAAATAAAAAACTAGACGAAATGAGGCGAGGGATCCAAATTCCTTAAAATCCGCAACCACAATCAGTGTTACACATGTGACCAAAATGTAATTATGAAAACTATTAATAAACTTGTTTTTTGCAACAATATTCATATTTCCACTATACTCATTGGATTGCAACAATATTAAATCAAGTTAATATTACATCTTTAGTTGTATAAGGATTATTGTTAATTTAATTTATAATAAAAATCACAAAAAGTTGAATCAAATGGTAAGATTACTACATCATTTAAAAATAATTTTGTTAAATAGTATGCTGTTTTATTAAAATTATCATCTTATATTGTCATTTAAGGTCATTAGTCGTAAAATACAAACACGTATTTCAGTAAAATTTCATGAAAATTAAACAACAATCATTCATTTTTGATAAATTTACCAGAAAATATGAATGAAAAATTAGTAAATTTATTTCAAATGCATTCATAAATTGTAGGAAACATGCGCTATCACTCATCCCCATTAACTTGCATGGTCCAATCCTACATTTTAGGAAATGAAATAACTCAAAATCACCTCCTAAATTTTGGTAGTTTTAATCTCATCCACGCCCTTTCAATCCAATACACGTTATTGATGGCTCACCACTATTTGGGTGAGACCCCACCTCATTTGTAGGGGCTCCCTATATATATATATATATATATATATATATATATATATATATATATATATATATATATATATATATATATATATAAAGGTAAAATGGGGCTGCCCCCAGGGAGTAGCCAACTTGGCTACTCCCACCCCTATTTTTCCTTCATTTTTTTATTTTTTTTGGAAAATAAAAATTTGTATATTCATCATTATATCCCTCTCACATTCTATTAAAATTTCGTCAGAAACAGAGACTCCTACGCCCTCCATCCAGACATCATTTTTTAAAGGTCGCAGGATTTTTTAAATCGACCATGTTTGGATGGAGGCCGTAGGAGACTCTGTTTCTGACAAAATTTTAATAGAATGTGAGAGGGATATAATGATGAATATACAAATTTTTATTTTTCAAAAAATAAAAAAATGAGGGGAAAATAGGGGTGGGAGTAGCCAAGTTGGCTACTCTCTGGGGGCAACCCCATTTACCTCATATATATATATAGGGTTAAATGAAGCTACACACAGGGTGTAGCTAATTGGCTACTCCCACTCCTATTTTTCTCTAATTTTTTTATTTTTTTGGAAAATAAAAATATGTATATTAATCACTAGATCCCTTTAACATGTCATTCAAATTTCGTTAAAAATAGAGACTCCTATGCCCTCCATCTGAAGGGGGTCATTTTCAGCAATTCTGAGACCGTTAAAATTTGACAGTCTTGATGGATGGGATAGAAGTATCGAATTAAGTCGAATTTTGAATGACACCATGGTGACATATTGTGATCTAAATTCCAATAGGTTTCATTTCAGAAAAATAAAAAAAATACAGGGCAAAAGAAGGTGGAAGCATGTAAGTTAGCTACACCTAGGGAGCATACTCCTTTTTCCCATATATATATATATATTAGTTTAGTGGGGTTGCCCCACATAGCTGCCCCCGCGCCGTTTTCGGTATTTTTTTTGAAAAATATCGCCATGTATATTCATCCCTATATCCCTCATATATGTCATTCGAATTTCGTCAGTAATAGAGACTCGTACGCCTCCATCGAGACAATCATTTTTTAATGATAGCAAGATTTTTTAAACCCCATTAAACACACACACACTCTCTCTCTCTCTCTCTCTATATATATATATATATATGAGTTTAATGGGGTTGCCTCCACGCCTTTTTCGGTATTTTTTTATTTTTTGAAAAATATCGTCATGTATATTCATCCCTATATCCCTCCTATATGCCATTCGAATTTCATCAGAAACAAAGACTCCTACGGCCTCCATCGAGACAACCATTTTTTAACGGTAACAAGAATTTTTAAATCGACACTATCTTGATGGAGGCCGTAGGAGTCTCTTTTTCTGACGAAATTCGAATGGCATATATGAGGGATATAGGGATGAATATACATGGCGATATTTTTCAAAAAAAAAATAAAAAAGCGCCAAAAACAGCGCGGGGGCGCAAGGGACAACCCCATTAAACTCTCTCTCTCTCTCTATATATATATATATATAATAGGAGTGATCCTATGAGGGCAAAAAAAAAGTGAGAGCATGAGAGCATGCATTCTGGACCACTTGATTCTTTTTTCTCTCACCTAGTCTTATCTTTCATGGTTAAATCATGTGGTCCAGAATGGTTTTGGCTTTTATAGGGTTCGTTTGGTTGCAGGGTTGTGCAGAGTTGGGTTGGGTTGGGGTACTATTCACAGGGGTACCCTCTCCACACAGTTTACTATTCACCCAACCCAATCCAACCCAACCCTGCCTAACCCTACAACCAAACGAACCCCTAGGATCACTCCTATATATATATATATATATATAGAGAGAGAGAGAGAGAGAGAGAGAGAGAGGAAAGGTAACCTACTTCATGAAGTAGGTAACCTTACCTACTTCATCTTCATTATTGACAATTTTTTATTTTTTTGAGAAAAACTTCACCACGGATTTTCATAACTATACCCCTCTAATATGTCATTCAAATTTTGTCCGAAACATAGACTCTTATACCTTTCATCCAGGACAGGACGGGTCGATTACAACAAATCTAAGACCGTTAAAATTTGATATTCTGGATAGAGGGTGTCGGAGTCTCTGTTTCTGACTAAATTTGAATGACGTATTAGAGGGATATAGTTATGAAAACCCATAGTGGTATTTATCCAAAAAAATAAAAAATCTGCTAAAAATGAAGTAGGTAAGGTTACCTACTTCATGAAATGGGCTCCCTCCCCCCCCCTCTCTCTCTCTCTCTATATATATATATATATATATGAGGAAAATGGGGCTGCCCCCTAGGGGGAGCTAACTTAGCTCCCCCCGCCCTATTTTCTTCAAATTTTTTATTTTTTTTGAAATTTTTTTCCATGAATATTCATCACTATATCCCTATATTATGTCCTAAAAATTTCGTGTGAAACAGAGACTCCTACGGCCTCCATCCAGACAGTCATTTTTTTAACGGTAACAGGATTTTTTAAATCGACCCCGTTTGGATGGAGGTCGTACGAGTCTCTGTTTCGAATGAAATTTGAATGACATAATATAGGGATTTAATAATGAATTTACACGGTTTTAGATTTCAAAAAAAATAAAAAAATTTTGTGAAAAAAGGGCGGGGGGAGCTAAGTTAGCTCCCCCTAGGGGGCATACACATTTTACCCTATATACATATATATACATATATATATATATGTATATATATATATATGTATATATATATATATGTATATATAGGTAAAATGTGTATGCCCCCTAGGGGGAGCTAACTTAGCTCCCCCCACGCTTTTTTTACAAATTTTTTTATTTTTTTTGAAATCTAAAACCGTGTAAATTCATTATTAAATTCCTATATTATGTCATTCAAATTTCATGCGAAACAAAGACTCCTACGGCCTCCATCCAAACGGGGTCGATTTAAAAAATCTTGTTACCGTTAAAAAAATGACTGTCTGGATGGAGGCCGTAGGAGTCTCTGTTTCACACGAAATTTTTATGACATAATATAGGGATATAGTGATGAATATTAACGGAAACAAATTTCAAAAAAAAATAAAAAATTGAAGAAAATAGGGCGGGGGGAGCTAAGTTAGCTCCCCCTAGGGGGCAGCCTATATATATATATATATATATATATATATATATATATATATATATATATATATATATATATATATATATATATATATATATATATATATGAGGACGGGGAAGCTGCTCCATGGAGCAGCTAAGCTGGCTGCTCAACGGGGCAGTCCCCCCCCCTTTATTTTTTTGGAAATTTTTTTCATGTATGTTCATTTATATATTCCTCCTACATGTCATTCAAATTTCATGAGAAACGGAGACTCCTATGCCCTCCATCTAGAACAGGTACTTTACAGCAAATTACAGCCCGTTAAAAATTACCTGTTCTAGATGGAGGGCATAGGAGTCTCGGTTTTTCATGAAATTTGAATGACATGTATGAGGGATATATAGATGAACATACATAAAAAAAATTCAAAAAAAAATAAAGGGGGGGGGACTGCCCCGTGGAGCAGCCAGCATAGCTGTTCCATGGAGCAGCTTCCCTTTCCTCTCTCTCTCTCTCTCTATATATATATATATATGACTTATCTAGAGGGTCCTATGCCCATTAAAGTTTCGGTGAGCACCCATTCTTGACCATACACGTGTATTAGCAATAACTATATTTCTAATTATAGGCTTACACGTATTTAACAAATACTATATTTCCTATTACACAACGTCCTTAAAAATGGGAAGGCGGTTTTGGAAAGAAACGATTCAAATAAATAATTTCATGCGGATGATTAATATCCAAACACTATGATGGTAATAAATATAATCCAATCAAGTAAATGCTTGTTGTGAGATTGGTAATATCAAGATAATGATCAGTAATTTACATCCAAATAGTTACCTTGTACAAAATTTAGTAATATGTATACAATTGTCAAGTAAATGTGTGTTGTGAGATCAATAATAACATAATAAATGATTAGTAATACCATTGTGTATGTAATGTGCATTGCATTAACAAATAGTTACTTTCTTACTTGAGCAATGTTCATAACTTACTGACCATTACTTTGTTATTACTGATCTCATAGTTGTTATTACTTGAGAATCATACACAAATTAGTGAACATGTGATATAAGACATAGATATATATAGTACTGAACACACAACAACAATTTACTTGAGAACTGTATATATTACTTGAGTATCGTCTCTACATTACTGAATTTTGTTCAAAGTAATAATACATATGGGAATTAGTGACCAATTGTTATGGTTTTACTGACTTCACAACAACACTTACTTGACCAGTGTGTATATATTACTGAATTCTATACCATATAATAAAATGAAAGTAAATTACTGATCGTTGTTTGGATATTACTGATCTCACAACAACCATTTACTTGACTATTGTATATATATATTACTGACCTGAGTATTTGGATCTCGATTTTCTGCAAGAAATCATCGACTCGAATGTTTTCTTTCCAAAACGTTCTTTATTTTTTCGGATGCGATATAATTGGAATGCCACTTATTGTTAAATCGCTTTGCATATTAATCTTCTTCTAAAAACGACATACTTCGAAATAGGTAACCATTCAATTGGTAATACATGTGTGCAACCTACAAATGGTGCTCATCGAAATGCTAATGGGCACAATGTACATTGGATAAATTCCATATATATATATATATATGTATATGTATATGTATCTATATAGGAAAAAAGGAGCCTATCTCGACGGGTGCAGGGATCATCATGTTGTCATTCCAAATTCAACTTAATTCGAGACGTCTATCATCTCCATCAAGACTACCAAGAGAGAGAGGGGATGGGGAGCTTGCACCTAGGTGCATGTAATTTTACATGCAACGGTGCTTATATCTTCCATATTTTTTACTTTTTTGAAAAATACCACCATGTATATTCATTTATATATTCCTCCAATATGTCATTCGAATTTCGTCAGAAACAGAGACTCTTATTACCTCCATCTAGAACAAGTAATTTTAACGGTCTTAGAATTGCTGTAATCGAACTGTTCTAGATGGAGGTCATAGGAGTCTCTGTTTCTGACGAAATTCGAATGACATATTGGAGGGATATATAGATGAATATACATGGTGCTATTTCTCAAAAAAGTACAAAATATGGAAGATATAAGCCTATATATATGTATATGGAACTTATCTAATGGGCCATATGTTCATTTGAGATGAGATGAGCTCACGCATATTTTACCAATATTTCTATTATTTTGAGTTCATTGCTTATTTATTTACAATTGTTATATCATATTCTTACTATTAGTAACTATTTTCATATAAAGAAAATCTTAGATTCACAGGAAATGGTCATTAGTAAGAACAAAAATGACAATAGTAATATGAATAATGATACAATCATTTTGTATGAATTTAATGTTTTTCTTCCTAAAAATAGTTATTAGTAGTAAGAATATGATATAACACTTGTAAACAAATAGCTATTAAGCTCAAAATGATAGTAAATGATGGTAAAAAATGAGTGGGCTCATCTCATCTCAAATGGGTATAGGGCTCATTGGATAATTTCCCTATATATACATAGAAAGAGAGAGAGAGAGGGAGAGAGAGAGAGAGAGAGATCCTATGAGAGCCAAAACCAGTGAGAGCAAGAGAGTATGCATTTTGGACCACATGATCCAACCAGGAGAGAGAAAACAGAATCACGTGGTCCAGAATGCGTGCTCTCATGCTTTCGCATTTTTTTGCTCTCATAGGATCACTCCTCTCTCTCTCTCTATATATATATATATATCCAGTCGTGCAGGAAATTCCCTGCACTCACCCCATTTTCTCACTATTTTTTTACTTTTTTCGAATTAAAAGTTGGGAGGATTTACTTAATATGTGGAGGGAATAAGTGTTTCAAGTTTCATGTAAAATAAACATTCCTTACATGTTCATCTAAAGGGGTCAATTTCAGCAATTCTGAGACCGTTAAAATTTGGTAGTCTTGATGGATATGATAGAAGTGTCGAATTAAGTTGTATTTGGAATGACAACATAGTGATCCCTGCACCATCCCTGCACCCGCCGAGGTAGGGTCCTTTTTTCCTATATTTCAGCAATTCGAATGGTATATTGGATGGATAGATAGATTAATATACACGCTGATATATTCCAAAAAAGTAAAAAAAATGAGGGAGATATAGGCCCTGGTGCATGTAAAATTACATGCACCATGGTGCATACTTCCCATGTAAAATTACCCTTGGGGTAGCCAACATGGATGCCCCCGCACCATTTACGGTGTTTTTTTATTTTTTTCAAAAAATATCACCATGTATATTCATCCCTATATCCCTCTTATATGTCATTTGAATTTCGTAAGAAACAGAGACTCCTACGGCCTCCATCTAGACGATCATTTTTTAATGGTGACAGGATTTTTTAAATTGACACCATCTCGATGGAGGCCGTAAGAGTCTTTGTTTCTCACGAAATTCGAATGGTATATAGGAGAGATATAGAGATGAATATACATGGTTTTATTTTTCAAAAAAAAATAAAAAAACACGCCGAAATAGGGGGCGGGGCAGCCATGTTGGCTGCTCCAAGGGGGTAGCCCCATTATATATATATATATATATATATATATATATATATATATATAATATATATATATATATATATATGAGGAAAATGGGGTTGCCCCCTGGGGGAGCTAACTTAGCTCCCCCCACCCTATTTTCTTCAATTTTTTTATTTTTTTTGAAAATTTTTTCCGTGAATATTCATCACTATATCCCTATATTATGTCATAAAAAATTCGTGAGAAACAGAGACTCCTACGGCCTCCATCCAGACAGTCATTTTTTAACGGTAACATGATTTTTTAAATCGACCCCGTTTGGATGGAGGTCGTAGGAGTCTCTGTTTCGCATGAAATTTGAATGACATATTATATGGATTTAATAATGAATTTACATGATTTTGGATTTCAAAAAAAAATAAAAAAATATGTGAAAAAGTGGTGGGGGAGCTAAGTTAGCTCCCCCTAGGGGGCATACACATTTTACCCTATATATATATATATATATATATATATGGTTAAATGGGGCTGCCCCCTGGGAGTAGCCAACTTGACTACTCCCACCCTATTTTTCCCTCATTTTTTTATTTCTTTGGAAATTAAAATTTTTTAAATTCATCATTATATCCCTCTAACATTCTATTAAAATTTCGTCAGAAACAGAGACTCCTATGGCCTCCATCCAAACATGGTCGATTTAAAAAATCCTGCGATCGTTAAAAAAACGACGTCTGCATGGAGGGCCTAGGAGTCTCTGTTTCTGACAAAATTTTACTAGAATATTAGAAGGATATAGTGATGAATATACAAATTTTTATTTTCCAAAGAAATAAAAAAATGAGGGAAAAATAGGGGTGGGAGTAGTCAAGTTGGCTACTCCAAGGGGGCAGCCCCATTTTACCCATATATATATAGGGAATAATGGGGCTGCCCCAAATTGGCAGCCCCAATTCGTTTACAGCCGTTGGATTACATCCACGGCTCTCCTATTTTGGACTTTCCATCATTCTCAAATTTTGTCACATTCCCCCATGGTACTTCCATGTACGACTCTTCCTCTTCCCCTCTCCTCTTGACAGGACCCAAAACTCCATCCTCTTGCACGAACAATCCAAAAACCTCCCACATCCTCACTCCGACGCCATCTTTGGATCATCACCGACGCCCCTCATTTCTTCCACGCCATCATCACCTTGCCACCCCTCTCCCCCATCGCACCACCACTTCCGCCAGCATCCCCAACCGCATGCGAGAGCACTCACCGCCGTGAGTCGTCTCATCCCTAGATTCTCACGTCGACGACCCATAGCTTTTGTGCATGCCCTCGCTGTCGTGAGGACCTCCAGATTCGGATTCTCACACGTACAAGTCCTCCAATGTCGTGACAACTCTCGGCAACGGATTCTCTCCTCTGCAACTCATCCAACTTGAGCCCTCATCGACATGAGTTGATGAATACCCATTCATCACTCTTTATTCTTTTATTTTATCTACAAAACCTTTGTCAAACACATGTATATTCATGTAAATACAAATAATTATCAAAAAGCATGCATTGTGTAAAAATAAATAATAAGCATGTTTTTGTGCATAAATAAAAGAATAAAGAAACAAAGAAAAAGAGTGAGATATTTAGAATAAATATTGAGCGACCTAATCCCAAGGGAGGGCTCAGCATGGGCCTGACCGCATAAAAACCAAAGTAGAGAGAGATAAGGAAGCTCACCCTTGTACATATATCTGTAAATAAATAAAGAAACTATTTTCCTCTAAATAAAAATGGGTTGTATTTATTTGTAAATATTTGTAAATCCAAAATCAAAATAAAAATATTAAAAAGAAAATAAAAACATCCTTCCTTGTATATATTCACCTTGTACATAAGACCACATACCTATTTATTTCACCCTATAAATAAATAAATTAATTAAAATCTCATAAAAAGTGTAAATATTCTTTACTTCATGACGTAAATAAATAAAATAAAAATTACAAAAACAAAAATAAAATAAAAAGAAATAAAAATAAAAATCAACATCACCATTGTATAGATACCATATATGTATATAAATAAACCTATTTATTTACCCCTTGTAAATAAATAATAAAAATAAAATAAAAATACCTAATTATTCCAAATTTTATCTTGTAAATAAAAAAAATATAAAATTGGAATAAAAATTACAAAAATAAATAATTAAAAATCAAAATTAAAAATTCAATATTGTACATATACCTATATATAATATTATATTGTAAATACCTAATTTTTATTTCAAAAAAATAAATAAAAATTACAAAAAATAGTTTAAAATAAAAGAAACATTTTTTATATTTTGACTTTTGTAAAATTCGGTCATTTGCTATTTTTAATTTAATTTCTAAATCTTTTACGCGTGGCCGCTTTCCATTGGTCCACGGGGAATGTTGACCCCCCGGTCAACTCCCCCCTGGACCACTATCTCCCGGATCTGCACGCCCGACCCGATTTCTCCCATTTCTCGCGTCACGATCTGATCTCTAAACTCCTTAACCTCGGGTCCTACTTCTTCCTGATTCATCTCTGATCCACGCCTGGGGTGGGTTTAAGGGGTCCGAGCTCCGATAAGCTCGCCCGACCCTCTCTTAGTCGGACCCCTAGCCGTATATAGCCTGAGCTCCGCCCGCACTTTCACTCATCTCTGGACCTTCCCCTCGATGCCAAGGACCTCCTCCACCTTGCCTGAGTGACAGACGAGCGAGACGGAGTGGAAGGGAGGCTCGGGATGCTTGGAAGCCATTGATTCGATTGTTTTCGCCGCCTTGAGCCGCCGCGAGCGCGCCCAGCCTCGGGACTCGACGCCCCCTTGCAGGCAATGACCCAGGAGCTCCCCGAGCTCCAGCACAGTCGACCTCCTCCACCAGGTAGGTAGTTTAGCCATTAGTTTAGGGTAATTTTAGCATTTTCAATTCTCGCCCCTTTTGCTCCGCCGTCACCATTCGTCGTCTCGGTCCAACCATAAGCCACTCCGACCACACCATCACCTTCACTAGACTCCTCCGCACATTCTTCATTCAGTCACCCAACCCTGACTCACCCCGGAGCAGGGACTTCGGTCCTCCTCCTCCGCCGCTCGCCGGAGGACCACGCCCCGACGCACCCACTCGCCCATTTCGCCCCTAACTTGGTCGAGGCAATTTGCCCTCGACCAAGGAGCTGCTCGGTGTGTTTTGCAGGTCGGGAAGGACCCATCTGAGGGTCCGAGCTTTCATGCGCAGCAGCTCCAGGCCACCGCCATCGCGGGGCCATTCTGGTGGTCGTCAGCCTCATCGGAGACCATCATCCACTGCGAGACTTCACGGCGGAGCTCTTCCACATCTTAGCAGCAGCTGAGGAGACACACAGCGTGAGCTTTGGGCCGGCGAACATCGCCGACGGCCTGTTCTTGGTGCATCCTCCCCAGCCGTCCATCCAGCCTCGCCGCTCCAGATGCGATCTCAGCCCTTGGTTTGAGGAGCAGCAGCACCCGTTCGATCACCAGAGGCAGGATCTGGATCGTCAGATCATCGAAGGTTAGCCACAGCACCTAGCAGACGTCCGATTCGCTACGTGACACCGCCTCCACCGTCCGATCAGAGCGGGGGCCCTTCGTTTACCCACGTCGCACCACAGCCGTTAGGTCCTCCACTTGGGAGGCCTTTAGCCGTCCGATCCGAGCCGAGTCCCTTCGTTGAGGTGCCATCGATCCTCTACTGTCTGATCAGCTACGTGGCACCATCTCAGCCGTTGGATCATAATAAGGGGTAATTTCTCTTAGCCCCCTCTTCTATTTTGTTTTAGCATTTAGTCCTGTAAATACTTTTCGCAGTTTAGTTTAGTTTGGAACAATTGCATTTAGGACCTTGTCGTTTCTGTTAATTGCACTTCTACACCTGTGTGTTGTGGACACGTGCTTCGTCACGTGTATTTTGTGGTAAATTGCATGTAAGGGCATGTACTTTCTGGTTGTTATGAAATGAAAATATATTTTTAGATATTTGCAAATATGCCCCTGTGAGTATTGTAATTGTGCATGTGTCGAATATAGTAAGCTTTTTATACTTTTGCCCCTGGACTTTTAGTACGTGTTACTAATAGGTCCAGGGACTTAAGTTTCTTTGCAGATAGGTGCCTGAGTGCCCCAGACACGTGCCTTGCGCGTGTAAATTTGAGATTTTTGCACCTGGACCCCCTGGAGTTCCATTGTTGTTACTTTTAGGCCTCCAGAAGTTAGACCTCCTTATGACCATGGGTTCTTGTTTGCTTTAAATAAAATATCAAATTATATCCAATTTAAGTGAGAAATTGACACGTGGCTCCTGCCACTGTGTAGGATTTTCACTAATTTTTGGGAAATTTTTAGAGCCCTTTTATTATTTTTAAAAAATCAAAAACCTCTCTTTTTGTCACTGTCCAGTTATAAAAATCAAAAAATATTAAAACCCTCTCAAAAATTCTGAAAAATTCATATTTTGTGTGTTTTGTCTTGCTTA